>JADBJO010011134.1:49709-66988 GCA_016801955.1 Conus betulinus
CGTCTGTATTGTCCGTCATGTCTCGCATCCATAGAGCAGAATTGACTTCACATTGGAGTTGAAGAAGCGGAGTTTGGTTCTTATGCAGATTCCTCCAGATGCCCAGATGTTCTTGGGCATGACGAAAGCTGATCTTGCCTCGCCGATTTTGGCTGTGACGTCTCGGTCCGTGCTTCCCTGTTGGTCAACCACGTTTCCCAGGTAGACGAAAGACTCCACCTCCCTGATGTGCTCTCCACCGACTGTGACTGATGTGTTGGCAGTGGTGTTGATTTTCATCAGCTTGGTCTTCTTCCTGTTGATCTTGAGCCGTGTCCCGGCTGATGTGGTCTCCAGGCGAGTGGTCTTGTCCTGCATCTGGCTGTGGCTGTGTGACAGGAGCGCCTAGTCGTCAGCGAAGTTGAGATCGTCGAGCTGCGTCCAGAAGTCCACTGCATACCGCTGTTCCTGCCTGTTGTAGTGGTCTTCATGATCCAGTCGATGACCAGGAGAAGAGAGAAACGACGACAGCAGGCACCCTGCCGAATAAGCCCCACACATCACACAGGCGTACGCATGCACACGTACGCGTGCACACACACACACACACACACACACACACACACACACACACACACACACACACACATACGCGCGAGCGCGCGCGCGCACGCACACACACACACACACACACACACACACACACACACACACACACACACACACACAATCACAATAGTGGCGCAGACAACGTTAGGTCGGTACTAAGGTCTGATCAGCGCGCTGGGCTAATGCGCAGGGCGGGCATCTGCCCAGTCGTGTCGATGAAAAGCTCGTCTTGAATCATTTCACCTTAGTTATCAATGTATTATTTGTCCATCAGCTGTAAATGGTGTGAACACTGTGGCAACGCAACTACCCAGAAGCCGAAGAGGGACTCCAATCTGTTTTGGTGGCAGTCAGGTATTTATCATTCAATGTTTATTTATTAGCAAACCGAAACCGTATTCCCGTTTAGGAGCGACTGAAACTTCCTCGGCGCACTGTGAAGGTTTTGTTTAGAAAAACAAAAGTATTTGTGTGTTCTGTTATCCTATGACTTGATAGGGTAGCAAAACGAAATTATTTCGGAAAACATGAATAGATGAAGTGAGTGTTAAAGGAAGTGGTCTTCAAAAAAAAAAAAAAAAGATTTGTTTATTCTGTGACTTAACTAGTAATGAACTTCATGATGAAAAAAAGTGTTTATTCTAATGTGGTTTGCGAGAAGAGGGAGAGTTTTGATGCTATGGATAATAAGCTCCCAGAGTGAGCGACAGAGACTTCATATATGGTGGTTTTGATTTTGATGTGGATGATGATATTTAACTCACTCTTGATATGAATATTGAATAGTTGTGTGTTGGTAAACAAGAGTGTCCCTTACATCTATCCCTGCAGTAGATGATGAATCTTTTGAAAAAAGATGCCTTCTGAAATCTCGTGATTATTGAAATGAAACGAAAATTCTTGTCGTGTTACAAGAAAAAGAAATGAACATTTTGTCGTGACATTTATAGTTTGATTAAAAGTAATCATTAATTGTGTGTAATGAATTGTATTCATGGTTTATTGAAGAGGATCTAGTGGGAATCCTTTCCCCAATTTGGAAAACTAGATTCTGAAAGGTTTATATGAAATGCTTTACTGTGTAGTGTTATGATTCCGGACAAGGGAATGTTGTAGTGTTATGATTCTGGAAAAGGGAATGTTGTAGTGTTATGATTCCGGAAAAGGGAATGTTGTAGTGTTGAAGAAAAAGAATATGCTGATGTTTTGTCCCAAGTTCTAGTGAAATGTGATGTGGCTAATGAATATGAATGTAGTCGTGATTGTAATGAATAGTAGCCATGATAATCAAGGCAGTTAATCAGTTTCCCCAGGTAGAAGTGTACCCTGGACTGAAGGGGACTGGCTGCCACTGTCTGAGGGTCGGGGCCGTAGCTGTGTCTACCCCCTGTTCTCCCACCTTGTGTCGGTTGTTGAGAGGCGGGCCTGAGTGCCGACAACTACCCTACCTGCCACTGCGCCCGGGACCGACTACCCACTGAGCCAGTTGGGCTGGAGACGCCGCTGCTGCTGCCAAGCCAGAGCGCCGCTCCCGAGTTTTGAACCAGCGACCTGTTGGCTAGCCGTCGCAGCGTTCTGTGTGTTTGTGTGTGAGCCACAGCTCCTGTGTGAGGCTGTCGCCTTGTCGCCGGCAGAGACGCCGTGAGTGTGATAGTGATCTTTTTTTTTTTTTTTTTTTTAGCCACGGCTCTGAAGTTCTATAAGTCCTGTGTCGGACTTGACGCTGCAGACGTCGTCTTCATCATCTTCATCGTCTCGTCGTCTTCGTCCTCTTCATCATTTTCGTCGTCGTCATCTCGTCTCGTCGTTGGAACCCAGCAGTGCTAGTAGATAGCCGTTATATATAGATATATTTGTGTGTAACGCTTCATGGTTGGCGTGCCGACCTATTGATGTTTATTACATTTACTATATATGTTTTGTCTGATGGCTCGGGCAGCATGAAACAAAAAAAGGCGTGTGTTGCCGTTGCAGTGGCTGTCAATGTTCGGGTGAGGGGGGGGTGTACGTGCATTGGAAAAGTCGTGCATGCATCCATAATTTCTGTGTGTGAGTCAGACAGTCAGACACCTGCAGACACCACCCATTCCATCCATAACAGAAACGAAGGGGACACTTGATTAGCTTTTTTTTTTATCAGCTTGCATCATTGCTACCGATATAAAATGTAACAAAATTTTTTTTTAATCGTAGTTTCAAGTTCATATGTTGATGAAAATGATAGTTGTGTTTCAAAATGATGATAGTTGTGTTTCAAAACGATAAGACATATATAACGGTTATATATTTCATTCTTCGAGTGCTAATTACAAATTTGTTTGAAGAAGTTTCAGGTTTTTTTTTTTGTCTTCAGTCAAGATCGAGACAGTGTAATGATGATATTGAACTATATCTATATGCCCTGACCTGGCGAATTTTTTAACGACTCTCTCTCTCTCTCTCTCTCTCTCTCTCTCTCTCTCTCTCTCTCTTACACACACACACACACACACACACACACACACACACACACACACACACACGCTCACACACACTCTCTCTCACGCGTACGCACACAAGCACGCACTCACACACATAGGTAAGTAAATGAAGAAATAAATACACACATGAATGAGTGAATTAATAAAAATGTTAATAAAAAAAAAATAAAAAACAACTAAATATAGAATAGGTAAAAGATAATGAAATAGTTAATGAAGAAAAAAAAAAAGAAATAAATACACACACGAATGAGTGAATGAACAAAAATGTTAATCAAAAAAATAAATAAACAACTAAATATAGAATAGGTAGAAGGATAATCAAACGGTTAATGAAAGAAAAAAAAATCAGGACGAAAGAAAGAATTAGCCGATGCGTTCATTTTAACAGTTGAACTGTATACAACAGAAGTTTTGTCACTTATGTGCCAGATTTGCTGTCACGAGAATAAAAAAAAAAAACAAAAAGAAAGAAACGGTGGCATTTTTTTGGCACATAATCAACCCATTTTTCAGACTATTGATGGTAAGAAAAAGTCTTTCTCTCTCTCTCTTTTTTTTTAATAAGGATGTATGAACAACAAGTAGTGCACATGCTTTGCTTCACGTTCACCAAGTGGCTGTGTCCCACATAAGGAGACAGTGACACATAACAGAAGTGCTGAATACTGTCCCGTCCCATTCACCTTGTCTGCCCTGTCTTTCTGGCAGATCATGGCGGCACACATCATCCATTCGCTTTCTGCTCTCTTTCTGCTTCTCTGATGCCTGTCTTGATGCAGATATTGTCACCTGGGGAGCTCCTCTAGTTTCTGCATGCTCCTGTATAGTGCAGCTTGTCACCATTTCCGCCTGGACCATCGTGTCCAGCATGTCGGAGAATCTTTCCTTAAAGTGGTTCACAGCCATAGTGCTGTGGAGATAAACGTAGTGCTCTCTCTCTCTCTCTCTCTCTCTCTCTCTCTCTCTCTCTCTCTCTCTCTCTCTCTCTCTCTCTGGTTTATTCTCTAAACTATCTTACAAAGATTGTATTTCATTTGTTAGTTCTTTCGATTTTATATGCCTGAGTGAAACATTTATGGAAGATCGTCTGTTTTTCGTTGTATGAAAAATTGTGTAAATCTGCCGTAAAATTTACGACTCGTGGAAGGCGATCTGGGGGCTTAGTATGTCTGATTAGAAAATAATTGTGTTCACTCATAAAACCTCTCGAGATTAAGTCAGAAATGATTTGCGCCTTCGTTATTGATAAATCTATTTTGGGTGCAATTAAAAATCTCTTGCATGTGTGCTCATAAGTACCGCCAGAAGGTTCGCCATATTACTATTTCACTGATCTTGATAATGGTATTGCTTTACTTGAAGGCTTTATACGTGACTGCTTGCTTTTCTGTTGGTGATGTTTATTTGATAATGTTACTTAGTGATATGAATGGTCGTACTTCCAACATTCCTCAAGACTTAAAAGAAACTGTATTTTCTTTTGGAAAACAGCGTCTGAGTGGTCCATCACACGTGGGCAGAAATTCAGGAGATAACAGTTATGGTAAAATGTTGCTAAGTATGTGCACTGCATTGAATTTGTGCATTTTAAATGGTTTGTGTCAGGGCAACTCAAAGGTTGCTACACATACATCTCTGAGTGTGGCAGCAGTGTGAATGATTAGTTTAGAATGTCGTGTGATATGTTTGCAACACTTTTCAAAGATTGTAAGTTATGTGTGGGTGAACGTGTTGATTCTGACCACATGCCTTTGGTGCTACATATTAATTCACACAGCTTAACCCCGGGTACTGTGAAAGAACATAATGTTATCAGTTTGGTTGAAAAATATGTTTGGAATGATACTTATGTGGACTTGTTTCATGATGCAATGGATTCACCAGAATTTCAGCAAAGGATACACATGGCAATAAGTCTCATTGAGGTTAATGTTGATGAAGCTTTGCTTGTTTTTAACAGCTGTTTAAAGTCACAGTGGAATGTATGAGGAAGAAGATTAAAGTAAATGAAAAAGAAGTTGGCAAATATTGATACGATAAGGAATGTCTTGTAAGTAAAAGAAATGCACGTAAATTGTTAGCTTAATACCGTCGAACTTTATCTGTACCTGATCACGTTGAGTACTGTAATGCCAGACGCGATTACAAACATCTTTTGAAGAAAAAAGAGAAAGCATTTAACAGAATTGTGTTAGATGAATTAGTCGCCTCCACTAAGTGCTGACAGGAGTTTTGGGAGACAATGCGCAAAATTCAGAAAAGAATTCCTCCCCAAAATAACATGTGTGGAAAATTAGTTTCATCATTTTAAGAAATTGCTCAAAAGAAATGACAACATTGACAATAATTTTATATAAGGCAAGGAGATGGGAGTGATAACGACGATGATAATGATAGTAATTTAAATCGCCCCATATCGAGAGAAGAGATAATTTTGGGTTTAAGTAAACTGAGAAATGGTAAAGCTGCGAGTCCAGATGGGATCATTGGTGAAATGATAGAGAATGCATATAAAATCCGATGTGGTGATGAATTTTTCACAAAAACTTCGGAATGCTCTATTTGATAAGGTGTGTTTCCTAAAAGTTGGGGCGAATTTACTGTTCTCCGATTATATGAAAAAGGTGACGTTAACAATCCAGACAACTACAAAGGGATCTCACAGTACAACATTGGCAATAAATCATGTAGTGCTACTATCACTAGAAGACTTCAAGAATGGGTCGAAGAGAACAATATTACAGGCGAATTTTAAGCTGGATTTAAACGAAAGTATTCGACTATGGGTCACATGTTTACTTTGATGGCCTTTGTTGAAAAGCAGTTTTGTATAAATAAAAAATTATATGTAGCTTTTATTGATCTGAAAAAAGAATTTGACTCTGTCAACAGGAGTGTTTGTGGCCAATTTTGGTTAAACATGGAATCCAAGGGTAAATTATATAAATGTATCACGAGCGTGTATAACTCTGTGAAAGTGAAAGTGAGATGCGGATCATCTCTAACAGACTACATAAGCTGTACATTGGGAGTTAAACAAGGGGACGTCTGTAGTCCCATTCTTTTTTTTCTATATTTATCAATTAATTCACTTTAGACGTAATACATAATGGTAAGCACGGAGCTCAGTCAGTAAACGATGCATTGGAGACTTTCATCCTTCTCTTAGCTGATGACGTTGATTAATGTCAGAAACGATAGTGGTCTCCAAAAATTAATAACATAGTTTAGAAGAGCCTCTGCATCACTCCAATTGAAAGTAAACATAGCAAAAAGTAATATCATGGTGTTTAGGAAATGTGGACATCTTGCTGCATGGGAAAAAATGGATGTACAATGGAATGGTTATGCCAGTGGTGAATGTTTATAAGTACTTGGGCATATTTTTTCAACACGTTTAAGTTTTGGTTTTGCTTGCAAAGACCTTTGTAAGTAGAGCAAAATTTTGCTTACTTTGTATTCTAAAGAAACTTTGTATGCTTAGTAATGAGTCTCTTACACTGTTTTTAAAGTTGTTCAATTCTCAAATTCAACCCATGGTACAATACTGAGTTATGAGGTCCCCAATACTACTTCTACACAAATTGAAAAGATTCATTGAATGCATTGACACAGTTTCTTGGTGTTCCAATACAAATGCCAAGTGATTTAGCTTATGGAGCGACCAATAGGTATCCAATTTATTTACTTTCTGTAGTAAGGTGCATTTCATTACTAGCTAAGATTAACGTGGATGGCACCTAATAGGCTACCACAAAAAGCATATAAATGTTAATACAGCTAGATACTAGGAGTAAACAGTGATTTGGCCTCTAAATTCAGGTTAAACTATACGAATTTGATTTTGGCTTTGTGTGGGAGAATAAAGGTGTACATGACATAGATAGTTTATTCATATGTTTTGGCAAAGGTTAATTGACTGTTACTGACAGAGATGGAATTCTCATGTCGAGGACAGTCGCCAATTTGATGTTTACAGAGTGAAATCCTGCATATTGCATTTCAAACACAGCTGTCCGGCCCAGGTGAAAATCACACTCTTTAGTTTTCTGGCTTACTTGTCCGGCCGATGAACCCAGGCTGTGACCTTCACCTATGTGTAGCGATGGGCATGGAGCGTGAGAACAGCATGTCTAGCAGCTGCAGACAACGAGTACTGCATGATTCGTTTGCTGATGTTTTCTCTTGTGTTTTATGCTTTATTATGCTTCCGCACTCTATCACTGGATATAATCAACTCTGTGTGTGATTTGTGTGTTGGGATTCTTCTTTGTGTCGTTTGATATAACTTCGGTACATCCCGTTTTTATGTGTGCATTCTTAAGCTTCTTGTGTGTGTGTGTGTGTGTGTGTGTGTGTGTGTGTGTGTGTGTGTGTGTGTGTGTGTGTGTGTGTGTGTGGTGTCAGTGAGGAGCCAGGCAGTTCTGTATAGCTAGTGTGATTCATCGCAGCTTGAGAGCTGTGGTGCTCAGACATCATACATCCACCAAGTGCTTATTTTCCTCTCTCTCTCTCTCTCTCTCTCTATCTCTCTCTCTCTCTCTCTCTCTCTCTCTCTCTCTCTCTCTCTCTCTCTCTCTCTCTCTTTCCAGTCATGAGTAGGCTCTGCATGAAGATGAAAATGCGACAACATTTTACATTGGTGCGTCCATATGCGACATCAGTTTCAAGTGATTTGAACAGGCGAAAGTACAAGATCAGGTAGGAAGCATTTCATTCTTTATAACTGACATCTGCATGCGTATCATGCTAAAATCTTGATGTACTAAAAGCATGGTCTGGCTGTAATAGAATCAGTATTGGCATGCTTCACAAGCATGTAGAGCACACAGATAAACAAGCAAAACATGCCTACGCCGTGATAGGGAAACCGCCCCTGTGTTCCCACTGAAGCTGACCAGTGCTGACAGTGACTGTTTATTTGGGCCGTCACAAGCTGTCAGGTAGGTGTACCATGAATAATTTTTTCTGTCAGTTGTAAAGAAAAGATATGCATGTCTAATATGTCTGAGTTTTGAGCGTGATTGAAAGAGAACGCATGCTCTCCACTGAGTTGAACTTTCATTTTACTTTGTGTGAGTTCGTTAGGCTGTTTCAATTGTTTTTTGTTTGGCCGCTCTTTGTGGTGCTTGCCAGCAATGCGTATGAAAGAATACCCATTCATGTTTGGTGTCGTTCTGTCAGTCAGAGACCCCACGATCCAGTGACCAATCAACCACAGTTCGCTGCATTCTGGCGCAAAGTATCAATGAAGAAATACAGCACCCCTATTTCCAACACACTATCAGCCAGACAACTACTATCACATTATGCGTAGGGAGGAAAGTTTATGGGAGGTTAGCGCGAGGAAGATGGCAGCTTAAGGCTGCAGTGCGCTGTGTAATCAAACTGCTGCCATCTCCATCCCTTTCCCTTTCGCCTTTCCTCTGCGACCGGTTGGCGGTCAGAAGTTATTGCCCTTGTCTTCTACTGAGTATTCTGCTGTGGACAAGTGTGCAAAGTACTTGTCAATGCAAATTAACAGACATGTTAAATATATTGTCACTAAATTTAGATTTGGTGTATTGGATATCTTTGTACATTCTAACCGTTTTTAGCCTTCAAATGATCGTAATTTTACATGTCCACTCTGTCATGAAGATGATGAAAATGAAGTTCATTTTCTTCTGTCTTGTCCTAATCCCACTTAAGAATCTAAGGAAACCTTGTTTCTTCAAACTCATTATGTTATGGCGTCATCGAATGAAAGGCGTCATCGAATGACAGCACTACCAAACAGTTCGCTTCGTATTTGTATAAAGCTTTCACTAGGTGACAGTATTCTTGGTGACTGATGAATGATCATTTGGCATCAGCAGTACTATAGGATGATGATCATTGTCGGTGACTGATGGATGGTCATTTGAGATCAGCAGTACTATAGGATGATGATCATTGTCGGTGACTGATGGATGATCATTGGCATCTGCATTACTATAGGATGATGATCATTGTCGGTGACTGATGGACGATCATTTGAGATCAGCAGTGCTATAGGATGATGATCATTGTCGGTGACTGATGGATGATCATTTGAGATCAGCAGTGCTATACGATGATGATCATTGTTGGTGACTGATGGATGATCATTTGAGATCAGCAGTACCATAGGATGATGATCATTGTCGGTGACTGTTATTTCTCAGCATTATTACACCAATGCCACAACATTATCCCCCTTATATAACAATGATCATGATCCTACAGTACTGTTGTTTTCAAATGATCAATGATCAGTGCCCATCAGTAATCAACCCCTCCCCCCCCCCCCCCCTTTTTTTCCCCTCCCTCAACTGGCAATATCTTACTAATGCCACCACATTATTTTACTTATCACAATGACCATCATCCTACAGTACTGTTGATCTCACTTGTGACAATGATCATCATCCACTAGTCATTGACAGTTTCTTTTATTCCCCAACTGCACTTTTGTACCAATGCCACTACAATATTCCACTTACATTGCAATGTTCATTATCCTATATTACTGCTTATCTCAAATGATCAACCATCAGTCACTGAGAATACTGTCATCCAGTAAACACCTTCATACTGCAATATGTATGGCAATGAAGAGGCTGACCAATTGGCAAAGGAAGGACAGCAGCCCCAACTGAAGCAGGAAGCGTCCTTTGAAGAAATCAAAAGTATTATCAAGGAGAAGCAAAAAAGAAGATGGCTTGAGCATCATCCAGAATTAAACAAGAGGGATGCATACTGCCGGATGCCCAATCAGACCAAGTGAACATTATGAGACTGAGGACAGCGCACTCCAGACTGAGACATCACATGTCCACAATATTCCACACTGGCGAGTCTTCAAATCACCCATGCAGTACAGCCCCAATGACAGCAGAACTCTTCCAGCAAAAACGTAGAGCAGAAACCTAGTCTGCCAACACACCGATAAGGGGAAAGCCGTATGGACCACTGGAGGGCCTCTGCCATACAGCACCCTTTGCCAGTACCTCAGGGGTTCCTGTCTGAGTGAACGAAGAAGAAGAAGACCATCCTACAGTACTGTTGATCTCAAATCACCATCCTCCATCAGTCATTGATACCCCCCCCCCCCCCCACCTCAACCGGCATCACTAGACTAACGCCACCATATTATTTCACCTATGACAATGATCAGCATCCCACAGTACCTTAATCTCAGTTATGACAATGATCATCATCCATCAGTCATTAACCGTTTTCTTTATACAGGAATTGTTGTACCATTGCCACTGCATTATTCCAGTTACAATGATTATCATCCGATAGCACTGTTGTTTATCAAACGATCATCACCCATCAAGGGTATTTTTGCGTGTGTGTGTGTGTGTGTGTGTGTGTGTGTGTGTTTGTGTGTGTTGTGGTGTGTGTGTGTGTGTGTGTGTGTGTGTGTGTGTGTGTGTGTGTGTGTGTGTGTGTGTGTGTGTGTGTGAGGACGTCAGTACAAACACTATGTTAATCTGACAGTAAATGGTTTCAGTCAGTCAGTCAGTGTCTGAGGATATGTGTGTGAGGATATGTGTGTGTGTGTGTGTGTGTGTGTGTGTGTGTGTGTGTGTGTATGTGTGTGTGTGTGTGTGTGTGTGTGTGTGTGTGTGTGTGTGAGGACGTCAGTACAACACTATGTTAATCTGACAGTAAATGGTTTCAGTCAGTGTGTGAGGATATGTGTGTGAGGATATGTGTGTGTGTGTGTGTGTGTGTGTGTGTGTGTGTGTGTGTGTGTGTGTGTATGCGAGGATGTGTGTGTGTGTGTGTGTGTGTGTGTGTGTGTGTGTGTGTGTGTGTGTATGTGTGTGTGTGTGTGTGTGTGTGTGTGTGTGTGTGTGTGGTGTGTGTGTGTGTGCCGTGTGTGTGTGTGCCGTGTATGTGTGGTATGGTGGTTATTGGCATGTCAACACTTTTCCCACTGATCATTTCCATTCATTTTCTGTCCAACCAGTATCATTATGCTATTATCCTAATACGAACACTATTTGACTTCCCACAGTTAGTCTCATTATGATCATAATTCACCCACAATACCGTTTACATGTTTTCCTCCCCTCCTCCCTCCCCCCCCCCTCCGTGTGTGTGTGTGTGTGTGTGTGTGTGTGTGTGTGTGTGTGTGTGTGTGTGTGTTTTAAACATGATACCCCATTTCTCATTGGTCATGTCTATCTCTTCTCAACCAACACTATCATGTTAGTGCCAGCACATTATTTCAACTGCTACAATGATTACCATCCCACAGTGTTGTTTACTTTTCAGCAACACTATTTGCATGAATTTCCCAGCCCCCCACCCCACACATACGTATGTAAACTATGTGTGGGGAAGAGACATGAGACTCTCTCTCTCTCTCTCTCTCTCTCTCTCTCTCTCTCTCTGTCTCTCTCTCTCTCTCTCTCTCTCTCTCTCTCTCTCTCTCTCTCTCTCTCTCTCTCTCTCCCCCTCTTCCCCCCCTCTCCCCTCCAGTGATACCTTATCACCCATTGATCATTTCCATTCCCTTCCAATCATTATTAGCATTACCCACAACACCATATGCAAGTACCCACACATAACCACTATCATCACAATCGCCACCTATTAAAATCATTTATTTATTTATTCATTTATTTACAGATTTATTGATTCATCTTATTTTTTATTATTGTTATTTTCATTTTTATTATTTTTATTATAATCATTATTTCATTATTAATACTATTTTCTTTTATTTTCATTTCATTTCATTTATTTGTTTACTTACTTTTTTGCCTCACTAAGCGCTATTATCAATCCACCGTAATCACTACTGTCACTGTCACACTGTCACTCTTGCACACACGCATTCATGACAGCATTTACTCCATATGCACACGCAATCCCTCCAATCAACCAAAAGGTGCACTACCGAATGTCTTTTCTTCTCCCCCTCTCCTCTGGGGAAACACTTTACTAAATGAATCGAACAATTAATAAACAAATTTTATACATGTTTCTCTCTCTCTCTCTCTCTCTCTCTCTCTCTCTCTCTCTCTCTCTCTCTCTCTTCTTCACACTGAGAGATAAATCAGGTTACGAATTGAAATCAATAAATCCTTACAAAATTCCTCCAGCTTGCCGAAGAAAGAATATTCACAACCTTCACATAACATTGACCCAAGATCCAGACTAGGAGAATAAAATAATTCCTGAATTCATGATGCCATACCTGCATCAGAGATAAGACTCGCCCCATACTGTCATGGTGCCCTGTCCGCATCAGAAAAACGTGTGGCCCCTTGAAGTCTCCTGTCACTGGAGAATTGATGAGATTCGACTCCTCTACACGGAGTCTTTTAATTGCTGGAGCTGAACTACCGGTGTGTTCCCCACACCATGGCCAACGTTAACCACCCGTCTCAGAGGAGGAATAGCTGACGGGTGTGAAGGGTGAAGGGCTGAAAAAACACGAATAAGATTCGTGTAAGTAACCTGCTTCTCAATTCAGCATATGAATTCTTTCTTTTCTCTTTTCTTTAGGTTTTCCCCTGTAGCTTTCCCCAACTATCTATGGCTCACCTGGTAATGACTGGTCAGCGGTGAGAACCCCTTGACCAACGTCCTGACAGGTTCGAGTCTCTAGGCCATCTGCTGGGCTAAAACTGATTCTTTCCCCCCTCCTCCTAGTGAGTGCATACTCAGAGTTCAAAAACACATGACCAGCACCTTACCAGCCCTTATTAAACTATCTCTCAGTGGTCACTTTACCAATGACGACCATTGTTTATTTCAATGAGTGATCCTCACAATTATTGGGGACGCCTGCTACACTAGTCAAGCACATGAATATTCTTCCTTTTCAGTTGTAGCTTGGGGAAAAATGATTCATATCACTAGACTACATGAGATGGAGCGACACATGCCTTGATGTGTGGCTACGTCACATGACAGTCACTAATATATCACACCATTCTAGAAAACAAGCCACAAACCCCATTGTTGAACCCACCCTCCCCCTCACTATTTCCTCTCCCATGATTCCCTCGTGGGTAGCCTCGTTTCCGTCCAGCGGCGATTTTGATCGTGCGCAAATATGAGAAGATAAGTGGTTTCTCGTTCTTCGTTTTCACTGTCCTAAATGATATTTGTTTTTGCCTGAAGAAGACCCAAGAGGTCGAAATGCATTGTGTCTTGTCCTGCACTTTGTCTATGTCCTTGGCACATATCAAACGTTCTGTTCGGTTTACCTGTCCATGTACCCCATTCAGACCGTACAATGACTGAGATATTTTTACTCTCATGTAACTCAAAGACACACTCTGGCACACTGTACAAGTGAATGAAGCGAATTAACAAACACACATTCTTCAGTAATAATGCTCTTATCCGAAGGTGAAAGTTTCCATAGCTATTGGCCGTAGCAGCCGTGGACTGCCAGACACAGTGGAGAGCAGAGCCCTCAGCCCTCCCCTCTCCTTCAAGCTGTTCATCATCACCTGGCGTGTTCCTTTCAAAAAACATCGGGTCAGACTGCCAGACTGACAGGGGGAAGTTAGCTTACAGCTTTTCATGCTAACCTTCTACAGCAGCAACTCAGGCATGATGTTTCTGGTTTGTCACTTGCGACCGATGATGCTTTGCCTATGATTTAGAATTCTTTTGTTAGTTTGTTTTTGTTATGTTTGGTTTTTCATTAATTGCCGTTTGTTTGTATTGATGATGATGATGATGATGATGATGATGATGATGATGATGATGATGATGATGATGATGATGATGATGATATGAGGGACAAATCTCAAGCTGACCACAAAGACAAAGATGGCTGTGTATAACGCCTGTGTTCTCAGCACCTTGCTGTATGGCAGTGAGACATGGACCACGCATGCTCGCCAGGAGAAAGAAAAGGCTCAATTCCTTCCACCTCAGAAGCCTTCGGCGTACACTCGGCATCTCCTGGCAAGACAGGGTGACCAACACCGAAGTCCTGTCTCGCGCTGGCCTCCCTACCATGTATACCCTGCTGAGACAGCGTCGGGTGCGTTGGCTGGGCCACGTTCGCCGCATGGAGGATGGTCGCATTGCGAAAGACGTCCTCTATGGAGACCTCGCCACAGGTCAGAGAAGCATTGGTTGCCCACAGCTGAGACACAAAGACGTTGGCTAAAGAGAAGGCGTTTAAGATCAACACTGAGTCCTGGGAGGACCTTGCAGCAGACCACAACAGCTGGAGAAGCACTCTCGAGAAACAGTTGCAGATTGGCGAAGACAACCTGACAGCTGCTGCAGCAGAAAAGAGAGCCTGCAGAAAAGGGATGGCGGCCAACAACCAGTGGAAACATACTGATGTGGACCGTTGCGGACAAAGACTGCCATTCTCGCATCGGTCTCTACAGCTACAGGCGCCGCTGCTCGGGTCGAGCAGACAGCCCAGAAAATATAGCTAAAGATTAGGTTGTATATGTTACGCGATTATACATGTACCTGAGCAGTACGTGTACTACGCAATTTTTGGGCGTGTTTCATGAACTGCGCAACCTCGTTGCAGGAATTCATGAACCCTGCAACGAGGTTGCGCAGTTCATTGAAACACGCAAAATAGCATTGTCCCCAGGACATGAACTACGCACTCTCGGTGCAAACTCGGTTGGGGTGAAAACATATTATGACCACGTAAACATTAATTCACCTAAGTTACATGCAAGCATACCCAAAACAGTATCAAACACCAACACACACACAACAACACACACACAAACACACACAAGATAGACTCATCATATACTATCTAATATAAATTAATATACAGATTAAAAAGCCCCTCAACAGGTTCAGAATTGGAACCCCCGACTCCCCCCATTATGCATTCTTTTTTCTGGTCATGTTAGTAGTGTCCTGATTTCAAAAGCGAACCCCAGTACCAGTCTCAGAATAACTCCTGGGACGTTGTTTTTGAACCTAAAAATTTTGACTCTAAACAGAACTCCCGGGAGGTTATATGGTGGCAGTGCCATCAGCATCAGCCACCCCCCCCCCACCCCCCACCCCCATAGCCACCACCCACCCCAAACCCTTGGAGAGTTAAGAAAACTGGTGCTAGTTCCAAATTAACCTCCCGGAGTTCTTCTAGAGCCCACAAACTGATTGGAACGATCAAATGTGACTCCCTGGGAGTGTAAACTAGCCGACAAGTGGAGAGTCATTCCAGGACAGGCCCTGATTACGTCACCCCGCCCCCCCAATCCCCTCCCCTCTAGCCTCAAATATATGAAGAACATGGACCAGTAAGCGCTCCAGTGCGAGAGTTACTCTAAACAGCAACCGGCCCAAGAGCAAACCCACCAGGCTATCGTTAAATTGGACATGGCTCCAAGGACAGCTCCACAAGTATAAAGAGGTTAAACGGACTCGGCGACCAAACATCCCCACACCTCCTCCGGTAGTATAATCTAGCAAGGCTGCGGAAACAACGTCCCACACAAGACGGAGTAAATCTTGGTCCTGGCCACTATGAATAGGTCTAAGCCTCTTAGCCAGGGGGATTAATATAGGTACTAGCCCCAGCAACAGAACCCTCCACCCTACGCCCCCCCCCAACACCCGTCCCTATTCGCCCCCGAGAGTTAAACACTGGACCCGGACCCGATTGAAGGACTCTCTGTAGGCTCAGTTACTACGTGTCCCGCGCCCCTGAATGACCCCAAAGAGTGAACATCTGGGTACGGGTAGGGTCAACAAAAAAAGGGGGACCCCTGTTTTCATAAAATACTCAAGGGGAGTCATTCTGGGACTAGGCCCAGAAGTATCCCCCCCCCCCCTCCCCTCCCCGCCGGCATATCTCCGTTTAAGGTGTCATGAGCGCACGCACTACTTATTAGTCATTAAGGCCATATCTAACTCAACATTCTGGTCGTAGAATGCAAATTTGAAAATATAGGCTGAAATCAACTTGAGGGGGAGTACTATCTGGGCCGGGTCCCAGAAGTAACCCCACCTCGCATATTTCCTTTATTAACGTGTTTCAGAGTTGTTTTCTACGGGTTATAAACTCGTATATGCGATATGGACATTATACCGGCATGTAATCAAGCATTGAAATATTAGTCTGAAGCAAATTTCTCCCATAGGGGGAAGTTGCATCCTGGGCCCAGTTGACACCAAAAAGTGGCCCCCCTTGAAATATCCCCTTTATCACATGTGGGTCGCAGGCGTTGTTATTTAATGATCATAAGTTAAGTTAACACCATGGACATGTCATACCTGAATCTCACACATTTGGAAGAACCGAGTCTGAAATCAGAACTTGAGGGGGAGGAGACTCTGGGCTGATCCCTCTGAAGCTACCCCCTGCATATCTCAGTTCTGTAATATGCTTCAAGGGGAGGGGGGACAGTTTTGGGCCATAATTGTCATGATTAACATCGATGGGGGGGGGGGGGGGGGGGACCTGTTCAATCTGTGGGGGGGGTTGGGGGAGGGGGTGGGCTGCCTGAGTTGGACGCACAAACACCAGATAAACTCCCGGGAGTTAATCTGGGACCGAACCGAGTTATCGGTCCGCGATTACGGTTCCAGAGGACAGTCTATTGCCTCTTTCTCTTCTCCTGGCAGACGGTCCAACATATTGGCGATGAAAGGCATGCGAACAGCAGCCACTGAGGGGAAATGGTGTCCTAGCTGTCTTTACAACTTTGCATACGTCTTCTTGTCGCCAGCATGCCTGCAATTAGAAAAAAAAAAACGGTAAGGTAAGAGGAGAGAGAGAGACGAGAGAGAGAGAACCTGAAGATGAAAATTTACTTGTAAGGCCAACCCGGCCTGTCTACAATGGAGTACACGTTCTTGTTACAGAATAAACCTTATTTATAATGATTACCCAACACAAAAAATAGGAAGTCATTTACTTCTTAAGGCAAACAAACAATCAATGTCAGGGGAAGTAACTGAAAACAGAAGCAAATCATAAACAATAAAAAGCGACCATATTGAATATCAAACCCATAATATGCATGTAGTTTTACTCATTAGAAAATGAAAAGTACCGCGCATTTCATTTGCTAGTACTTATAAGAGCATAAAACAAAGGACATGGCTACACTTTCCGAATCAATTATTTTCAGAGATGAACAAAGGATCAAAGAAATCTTGTTCTCTAAATATGATGGACGTTCTTCGTTATGTTTCGGCGACCACAGGCAGTATTTTGGCCACAACAGGAAA
>JADBJO010011135.1:0-12500 GCA_016801955.1 Conus betulinus
TGATGGAACAGAAACAACAGGATTCTGTCCTACCTGTGGACAACTTTTTGCTATCCCACCTTCCAAGGGTTTCTGCAACAGAAGGTGAATATAAGACCACCTGAACGAAGGAAATACATCACCACAGCTGCAATCTCGGCGACCGTACTGGAGGGAAGTATTATTAAAAGGCCTAAGGACTTGCAATGTTCAACTTCGATGTCAGACGATTTTAACGTTCTGTCCCAAGCGAAAAGTCTACACCCGACACAGAGAGAGAGAGACGGAGAGAGAGAGAGAGAGAGAGAGAGAGAGGAGAGAAGTGAGAGAGGAGGAGAGAGAGAGAGAGAGAGAGAGAGTTTTTAACGATTTACGAACGAAGAATCATTACGTTAACCACCTTGTCCACAACAAAAACAAGAAGAAGCAGGTTTGATCACTGTCCATCACTCCTAATCAAGCTTAAAGAAGCTGACCATTTTGTATGCCCACTCTTCGTTATGAGAAATATTCGCCATTTGATGATAGGATTCAGACCATGGCCAATAGCAAGGGTCTTCCACAGTTGATCTGAGAGGGGATAATGAACGAAATCACGGGAATAAGAAATTGATTGGGCAACTTTTTTCTCATAATCGATATCATCATTCCAAGTTCAAGATGAAGCTCTCGGATTTGGCCTGTCTCCCTTTTCAGGGTAACAATTTCATCACTAATACTTACAGTAGTGGTGGCATCAGCCACAGCCGCAGCAGCAGCAACAGGAGCAGCAACATGTGCAGCAGCAAACAACAGCAGCAGCAGCACCAATAGCTGTCGTCGTCGTCGTCGTCGTCATTTCGATCATCGTCGTTGTCGTTGTAGTAGGAGGAGGAGGATCAGCAGTAGCAGCATGAGTAGTAGTAGTAGTAGTATAGTAGTAGGAGGAGGAGGGAGGAGGAGGATAGGTGGAGGAGGAAGAGGAGGAGGAGGAGGAGGAGGAGGAGCAGCCAGCAGGCAGGAGCAGCTAGCAGCAGCAGGCAGTAGTAGTAGTAGTAGTAGTAGTAGTAGTAGTAGCAGTAGTAGTGTTTGCCGTAGCAGCAAGCTACAGCAGCAGCAGCAGCAGCAGCAGCAGTAGTAGTAGTAGTAGAGTAGTAGGAGGAGGAGGGAGGAGGAGGAGAGGAGGAGGAGGAGTAGCAGAAGGAGGATCAGCAGTCACCAGCCAGCAGCAGCAGCAGCAGTATAGTAGTAGTAGTAGTAGTAGTAGTAGTAGTAGTAGTAGTAGTAGTAGTAGTAGCAGTAGTAGTAGTAAAAGATCAGAGTTTAGTAAGAGTGTAGGGTCTGTTCAGTCTTGTATATAGACTACATTGGTCTGTGCAATGAAAACTTCTTCTTCTTCTTCGTTCTTCTTCTCGTTCTTCTTCTTCTTCTTCTTCTTCTTCTTCGTTTCTTCTTCTCTTCTTCGTAGTCTTCTTCTTCTTCTTCTTCTCTTCTTCTTCTTCTTCTTTTAGTTTTCTTCGTAGTCTTCTTCTTCTTCTTCTTCTTCTTCTCTTCTTAGTCTTCTTCTTCTTCGTAGTCTTCTTCGTGGTCTTCTTTTTCTTCTTGTAGTTTCTTCTTCTTCTTCTCTTCTTCTTCTTCTTCTTCTTCTTCTTCTTCTTCTTCTTCTTCGTAGTCTTCTTCTTCTTCGTAGTCTTCTTCTTCGTAGTCTTCTTCTCTTCGTAGTCTTCTTCTTCTTCGTAGTCTTCTTCTTCTTTCGTAGTCTTCTTCGTAGTCTTTCTTCGTCTTCTTCGTAGTCCCTTCTTCGTAGTCTTCTTCGTAGTCTTCTTAGTCGTCTTCGTTCTTCTTCTTCGTAGTCTTCTTCGTAGTCTTCTTCGTGGTCTTCTTCTTCGTAGTGTACCTTTGGCAGGGGGTGCAGGGAGAGTAGTCCTTTGGCAGGGGGGCACGCCAGTCCTTTTCAGGGCAAGTCGTCTGCCACTGGTCCTCACCTGACACTCAACTTTCACCTGTGGCTCCTCGAAGCTGTCGCATGCAACAGCGGCCACCTCCCCCGGACAACGGCTTTGGCGAGAGCCGGCTGAACCAGGTGAAGGTAACTGACGGGTCTGAAACCCTCAGTGAGCTAGGCTTCGGGCCGTGTCAGCCCTAATGCATGCGAAGAGACTGACTCCGGCGGCGGAATAAGCGGAAGAGATCATCTGAGATCCAACGGTTATAAAGGCGGTGGCAGCAAGTGTCGTGGAGCGCCTAGAGCAGGGACGCGGCACCGATAGAAGTCCTGGTCATCCACTGCAGCCTGGGCAGTCTCCCGTCGTAACGGTTTTCCGTGCCACTGGATCAAGACTCCCCAGCCGCCGAGAGAGTGGGATTGCCCTTGTGCAACGGTCTTCTCACTATAAAGCATTCACGCACAGGTCCCTTTGCAACTCATCACCGATCTGTCTCAAGTCCTGCGGCGATGGGCGCGTGGCGAAGCAACAGGTGGAGATGAACACTGGCGGTTGTAGTCACAAACCTGCACGCAGGCGGTCCATGGGCAAGTGGTCGCTCTGTTCCTGAATCCAAGGGCAACAGGACAGTTCGGCAGCACCTGTGGGCGACTGGGCAGCCTCTTTAGGACAGCACTGCCCCCACCCTCACATGAGGAGGGGGAGGGTGAGGGGCTAGAAAAGGGGTGCCCCCAGACAAATGCTTGCCCTTATAGCGTCTGGTCAGCTTACCGCGGCTGACAGACTCATCCTCATAGCGGTCGAATAACAATACAAAAAAAAAAAAAAAAACTCAAGAGGTTCATTTTTGGGAGCCTGGAATGTCCGAACACTTCTGGATAGAGCCGGTACACTGAGACCAGAGAGAAGAACGGCGCTTGTTGCAAAAGAGCTTCAGCGTTACCGGATAGACATTGCCGCACTCAGCGAAAACCCGCCTTGCTGATGAAGGGTCCCTGACAGAGAGGGAGGTGGGGTACACCTTCTTCTGGAAAGGTAAGCCGCAAGCTGAGGTCAGGATACATGGTGTTGGATTTGCTATTAGAACAGCACTGCTGAAGAACATACCAGCCCTGCCAGTTGGAATCAGTGAACGTCTCATGAAATTGCGTTCCACTCAGCAAGTCCAGATACCTCACAGTCATCAGTGCATACGCTCCTACGCTCAAACAGCCCAGATAAAGATAAAGAGCAGTTCTATGAATACTTTGACCAGGCCATCAGGTCAACATCACAAAGCGACAAACTTGTTGTGCTTGGCGATTTCAACGCCAGCCAGAATAGGAAAGGACTCCAGCAGCTGGGAGGCGTTCTGGGCAGACACGGAGTAGGCAAGGTCAACGACAACGGCCTGCTCCTCCTCAGCAAGTGTGCAGAACACAGCCTTTGCATCACCAACACCTTGTTCAGGATGGCAGACAAGTACAAAGACAACCTGGATGCACCCGAGGTCAAAAAACACTGGCACATGATCGATTTTGTCATTGTACGCCAAACGCGACATCAGGGACGTCCGAGTGACTCGTGCCATGAGAGAGGTGCTGCTGAATGATGCTGGACTGATCACAGGCTGGTCAGGGCTGTAATGACACTGCATATCGCTCCACCTCACAGAAACCGACCCAAGACTGTTGGAGCCTCCTACAATGTCACCAGGCTGAAGAATCCAACCTGCCTGGCAAAATTTCAAGAAATACTTGATGAAAAAAATTCCAAGATGGACTGACCTCCGTAGGCAGCTCCGAGAAATGGTCCTCCTTCAAGGATACCGTTGCTGAGACTGCAAAGGAAGTGCTTGGTGCCAAAACTAGAACGCATGAAGACTGGTTCGACGACGAAAACGATGACAAGATCAGAGAAGCCCTCCTTACTAAGAACAAGGCTTATATCGAGTGGCAGAATGACCTGTCCTCCGTCTCCAAGCGTGAAAAGATTTAAAACTCTACAGGCAAAAGTCCAGTCCGACCTTCGACTGATGCAGGACCACCAGTGGTGGCAAGATAAAAGCGGCCGAAGTCCAGCATTACGCGGATACCCACAATTCCAAGAAATTCTTTAGCGCTCTGAGGACAGTCTTTAGCCCCTCTATATCGGGCTGCTCCCCGTTTGTTGTCCTCGGACGGTTCGACCCTGATCAAAGACCAAGAGGGCTTGAAACAAGCGCTGGCAAGAGCACTTCAGTAACCTGCTTAATCGACCCTCATCGGTCGACGCAGACGCACTGAACCAGATTCCCCAGCAGCCAATGCAAGACTCGCTCGCAGAACCCCCCGACCATAGACGAAATTAAGAAGGCGATCCGTCAGACAAACTCAGGCAGAGCGTCGGGTAAGGAAGGACGGCATTCCTGCCGAGATTTACAAGGCGGCAGGCCCCCCCAACGCCCTTGAAGCCTTTCATGATGTCCTGCTGAGTATCTGGGAAGAGGAGGAGATGCCTGATGATTTCCGTGATGCCCTGATTGTCTCCCTCTACAAGAACAAGGGAAGCAAATCTGACTGTGTGGGAACTACAGGGGCATCTCTCTCCTCTCTATTGCAGGGAAGATCTTTGCCAGAGTTATACTCAACAGACTTATCATAGTATCGGAGCAGAAACCTCCCGGAGGCACAATGCGGCTTCAGGCCTGGCAGAAGTACTACTGATATGATCTTTGCCATCCGACAACTTCAAGAGAAGTGCATTGAACAAAACATGCCCCTTTTCTCTGTTTTCATAGATCTGACCAAGGCTTTTGACACGGTCAATAGAGAGGCCCTCTGGACAGTCCTAGAGCGCATCGGATGCCCGCCAAAGTTTATATCAATGATCAGGCTTTTTTCACGACGGCATGACTGGCCAGGTCCTCTCTGGCGGGGGAATGTGACGGAAGCCTTTGCAATCACCAACGGTGTGAAACAGGGCTGTGTTCTAGCTCCAGTCCTATTTAATGTGTTCTTCACCTGTATGGCTGTCCCATGCCGTCCGCGACCTGGGAAAGAAAGGGGTCTACATTCGCTACCGTTTGGATGGATCCCTCTTCGACCTGTGTCGTCTCACTGCCAAGACAAGAGCATGCAAACCCTCCTTCAAGAAGTCCTCTTTGCTGATGACTGCGCCCTTGTGGCCCATGCAGAATCCGACCTGCAGATGATGCTAGATCGCTTCTCTGAGGCCTCAAAACTCTTCGGCCTGACTGTCAGTCTCGGCAAGACGGAGGTGCTTCACCAACCTGCACCAAACACCCACCCCCCACCTGCACCCAGCATTATCATCGACGACACACCACTTGCCAATGTCGAACATTTCAAGTACCTGGGAAGCACCATCTCCTGTGATGGCTCCCTGGATAAAGAAATCGTCTCTAGAATCGGCAAGGCTAGCCAGGCAATGGGCAGACTCCGCCACCCGAGTGCTCAATCAACACAGTATCCGACTATCAACGAAACTGAAGGTCTACAAATGCGGTGGTACTCCCCTCCCTTCTCTACGGTTGTGTAACATGGACACTGTATCGCAGACACTTAAAAAAACTGGAATACTTTCACATGCGAGCGCTCCGTTCCATACTCGGAATCAGCTGGCAGGACCACATCACCAACCTGGAGGTCCTGGAACGTGCCAACTCCACCAGCGTTGAGTCCATGCTCATCAGGGCCCAACTTCGATGGGTGGGGCATGTCATCCGTATGGAGGAGTTTAGGATGCCAAGACGAGACGCCTGATGTATGGTGAGCTACAGCTCGGCAAGAGAAAACCAAGGCCGCCCAAAGCTGCGATACAAAGACACTGTGAAAGCAAACATCCAGTGGTGTCACGTCAAGCCGAGAGAAACTGGAGGAGCGTGCTATGGACAGACCAAAATGGAGAGTCTCAGTCAACAAAGCTGCTGCAAACTACGAAGAAGCACGACGCCAGAAGCTCACTGATGCCAGAGAAAAGCGACACAGGGCTGCATCAGCAGTGCTAGTGATCACAACAACGGACTTCCAATGCCCCCACTGTTCAAGACTCTGCGCCTCCAGGCTAGGACTGCAGAGCCACCTTCGCGTGCATCGATGAGCTGCAGAACGTAAATGTCATGCGTGAAACTTCAGCCAGGTGGAAAAACCCAGAGAGGAAAACGGGGAGAAAAATAAACAAAAAAGCGAGAAAGGAGGAATAAAAATCGATTTTTTGTGGGGGCAGAAGAAGAATATAAATGTAATCAGCGATACCAAATCTGCTCAAGAATGTAATCAGCACTGTCAGCTGGCCGTTCCAGGTTCTGTCACTTCTTGACCTGATCTCATGAGTGATGTACGATAGCCCATGGCAACTTGACCATTGATCATCTTCAAATCTTGACTCCAGCCTACCCTATTTCCTATGGACAAACGTGGCACAAACACTAACGCGTAGCCATAAAAGTTCCGCTCAACATTATGTTTTTGCCAACTCACCTACGCAAAGATTATAAATCTACTCTCTCTCTCTCTTATCTCTCTCTCTCTATCTCTCTCTACTCTCTCTCTCTCTTCTCTATCTCTCTCTATCTCTACTCTCTCTCTATCTCTTGCACAACAAGAAGAAGGACAACATTCTTTTTGCTCCTAAGCGTTCTTTTCTTCTTCTTCTCTCTTCTTTCGTCTTCTTCTTCTTACTTAACCAGTGGTCTGTCGTCTTATTCCATAATTAGTGTAACTAGTTCATCACAAGGAGATTGCGTCAGCGTTCCATTTGATTGCTTTCCCCCCAAATTGATCCCACATCTACGTCGTTAAATGGACAGGCAATAATCATGAAAGGAGTAATTACGTCACTTTAGCTAGTCTGTTGTGCAACGGGTATCGTGCTTGATATCAATTTCCCGCTATCTCCCCTCCCATCAACCTCTCTCTCTCTCTCTCTCTCTATCTCTCTCTCTCTCATCAATCAAGGTCAGAATCAAATATAGTTCCAATTCACACACAGAGTGTTAATCCATTTGTGAATTAAAAAAGAATATGCTTTATTAAAACCAATGCTTTGAATAAATCTTACCTGAATGATAAGTCTTATCTGTGAAATGAGCAAACAGTCCAACATATTACAGTTCAAATAAATATTCTACATGAATATTTTTAAATTAGTTCGTTTAATCCCCACATCATTGCATTCTTTAGACAAGGCTGTGCGGGATATTCTAGATCAAGAGAAAAATAAGACATGAAGCGATAAGGATCTGTGTGTGTGTGTGTGTGTGTGTGTTTGTGTGTGTGTGTGTGGTGTGTGTGTGTGTGTGTGTGTGTGTGTGTGTGTGTGTGTGAGATAGATAGATAGATAGATAGATAGATAGACACACACACACACACACACACACACACACACACACACACACACACACACACACACACACACACACACACACACACACACACAGAGTGGGTGGCGATAGTGTGGTGACGGTGGTGGTGCTTACAATTTGCTGATGCAGCATATTATTATGTTCATTTTTCATTTTCCAACAGCAGCATGACACTAACAAAATTTCAACGTTTCTCTCATCATATTTCTTATCTTATTTCCGGATTCCGCTTCCTTCCACCTTTTTTTTCTTTTCTTTTTCTCCTTTGTCTTGGCAATGAAGTAGGGTAAGAAAAACCAAAAAAAAGGGAACAAAACAAAAAAAAAAGGATCCTCTCTCTCTCTCTCCTCCTCTCTCTCTCTCTCTCTCATCTCTCTCTCTCTCCTCTCTCCTCTCTCCCTCTATCTCTGTGTCTGTCTGTCTGTCTGACTCTCCTCCACCCTCTCTCCTCTCTCTCTGTCTCTCTCTCTCGCTCTCTCCTCCCTCCTTCTCTCTCTCTCTCTCTCCCTCATCTCCTCTCCTCCTCTCTCTCTCTTACCAGTTAGGGCTGTCTCATAAACGTGGGCTAAAACGAATTGCCCAGGCATGAGCGAGAGAATCAAGGCATCAGATAATGATGGCCCTCTTTTTTTGCCTTAGAAAGAAGAAGAAGAAGAAGACTACGTATGAAGAAGAGAAGACTACGAAGAGAAGAAGATTAACGAAGAAGAACCTACGAAAGAAGACTGAAAAAAAGAAGACTACCGAAAAAGAAGAAGAAGAAGACTACAAAGAGAGGAGGACTACGAAGAAGAAGACTACGAAGAAGACTACGAAGAAGAAGGCTACGAGCGAGAAGAAGAAGAAAGAAGAAGAATAAGAGAGAAAAGAAGAAGAAAGAAGAAAGAAGAAGAAGAAGAGAAAAAGAAGAAGAAGTAGACTACAGAAGAAGAAAAAGAAGAAAGAAGACTACGAAGAAGAAGACTACGAAGAGACTACGAAAGAAAAGAAGAGCAGAAGAAGAAAAGAAAGAAGAAGAAGAAGAAGAAGGCAAAGAAGAGAAGAAAAAACAAAAAGAGAAGAAGAAGAAGAAGAGAGAAAAAGAAGACGAAGAAACTAAGGAAGAAGAAAGAGGAAAAACAAAAGAAGAGAAGAAGAAAGAAGAAAGAAGGAAAGAAGAAAGAAAGAAAAGAAGAAAAGAAGAAAAAAGACTAGAAAAACTAAGAAGAAGAGAAGAAGAAAAGCCTACAGAAGAAAAAAGGAAGAAGAAGAGAGAGGAGAAGAATAAGAAGAAAGAGAAGAAGAAAGAAGAGAATACGAAGACTACGAAGAAGAAGACTACGAAGAGAGACTACGAAGAAGAAGACTCGAAGAAGAAGAGAAGAAGAAGAAGAAAAAGAAGATAAAGAAGAAAAGAAAGAGAAGAAGAAGAACAAGAACAAGACAAACATGAAAGAAACCAACCAGCTCGCAGAGTGATGAATGCAGGCAGCTGTGTGCATGCAATGATCGCCTGGGGTGGGGTGGGTGTGGGATGGTGGGGGGTAGGGGTGCTAAGCGAGTTGCTGAATATTCTCTGACAAAGATCCAGAAGAAACATGTCGTGGGCACAGGATCAACACTTCTTAGCGAAAAGAAATGACCGCCAACTGAGCGGTCATGGCGATGCAGTGATGAACATGTCGTATGTGAATGGCAGGGGGTTAAGAGAGAGGAGAGGTGAGCTAGCAGGCACGCTGCATGAGATACCATTACTTTGACAATGATAGTCTCTTGATTTTTGTATACATGTTCCTGTCATAAATCCACCACATGCGCGTGTTAGTGCGTCTTCGTAGAGATTCAAATTTCATATTTCAACACACACACACACACACACACACACACACACACACACACACACACACACACACACACACACCACGCACGCACACACACACACACACACACACACACACACGCCACACACACACACACACACACACACGTACGCACTCACGCATGCACGCATGCAAACACACATGCACGCACACACACACACACACACACACACACACACACACACACACACACACACACACACACACGCACATACGCACGTACATACGCGCTCGCGCGCGCTCGCACACACACACTCACACTCTTCTCTCTCTCTCTCTCTCTCTCTCTCTCTCTCTCTCTCTCTCTCTCTGTATAACGGCAAGCTGGACAATGTGAAAGAGGAACTGTCTCTTTTACGACAGGATCATGGTGCTCTCCGGGATCTTGTGAGTGGACTGAGGGACGAGGTAGACGATCTCCGACGTGAGAATGACTTGTTACAACAAAAGAACAGTGATCTGACCTCTAAAGTGGATGACCTAGAAAGAAAATGTGATGATTTAGAGGGCAGGTCTAGAAGAAATAACCTGATTTTTTATGGTATGGAGAAAAGGGAAGGGGAAACTAGTGAAGAGTGTGAGGGTTTGGTCCAGGATTTGATCACAGACAAGCTTGATATTACTGATTCTATCGAATTTGATCGTGTACATCGACTGAGCTCCAGATCCGATTCCCCAATTATCGCTCGATGTTCCTTTATAAGCAAAAAATGAAAATACTAAAAGCGAAGCAAAAACTGAAGGGAACAAACGTGTTTGTTGGGGAGGATTTCTCTCGAGGCGTACGTGACATCAGGCGTAAATTGGGCCCACACCTGAAAAAAGCTAAGACTGAGGGCAAACAGGTCCGCATGGTGTATGATCATCTATTTATTAATGGTAAAAAGTATGGGCTTGATGTGCATGATTCACTTAGAGAAATAAAATAGGAAAACGGCCGGCCCGATATTCAGATGAATGTTTCTGGGATTGAATTTGAGACGGGTACAAATAAAACACCTACACCGGAATGTCCCAAAGCTGATTCACACAGCCCGTCGACGACCACACATGTGGCACGTGGGGATTTGGAACTGGTTGGTCCGGTTGGGTTTGAAACCGACAGTCATCCCTTGTTTTCATGTGACAATCCTAGCATTCCAATAACTTGTGGGGAGGGGAATATGGAAATCTATTTTGTGATATATGAAAGACGATATCTCCACTTCTGTAAATAAAGCTTTGCGTTTTGATACTGATATAAAATCGTTTTCTCTTAAGTTCTTATCATGGAATGTGAATGGCTTGCGTTCTAAGTTTATATTTCATGATTTCTTTTCATACATTACATCTTTTGATTTTATTTGTCTTCTTGAGACTTTTGAAGATAACTGTGACCTTGATTAATTTCCTGGATTTCAGATATATTATAAACCTGCTGTAAAGTTCACCAAACAGGGAGGAGATCGGTGGGAATTATATGTCTTATAAGGGATGAATTTGCTCCGTTCGTGTGTTATTTGGATATCAACTATGAAAATATGTGTGCGTTTGTTATTGATAAACGGTTGTTTGGATGTCTGAATGATGTACTTTATGTATGTGCTTATGTTCCACCGGAGGGGTCTCCTTTCTATTCACACTTTAATTATGACAGTGGAATAAACATGCTTGAAGAATGCTTGACAGACTTGTTGATACAGATGGAAGATGCTTATATCATTCTATGCAGTGATCTGAACAGCAGAATCTCGAATATTTCTCCATTTCGCCCTGTTTATGACAAACACAATGTTCTATTTAAAAGTCATTCGGTTATTTGTGACCGGCATTCTCAAGATGAATGTGTTAATAGTTACGGCAAATCTTTGTTAAATGTGTGCACTGCGTTGGATCTGATTATATTAATGGATTATGTAATGGCGACCAGCAAGGTTGTTATACATATACATGTGAAAACGGGAGCAGTGTGAATGACTATTTTAATATGTCCAGTAATCTTTACGACTTATTGTTTGAGGTGTCTGAATTGATTGTTGCTGAACGATTCGAATCTGATCATTTTCCCATTGAATACTGCATTGCTTTTTGCCATGATAATGTATATAAGACCGAAGATAGCGATGGTGTGCATGTGATTCAAAAATTTGTGTGTGGTGTGACGAATACAGTAGTATAGTTTACAGGAATATATGCGAGCAAGAAGTCCACGATAAATTACAAGCTGCCCTTGAACTTATCGACGTGAACATCAATGATGCACTGGATTTGTTTAATGAATGTATTCGAGAGTGTGCTGCATGCATGAAGAAAACTATGAATTTGGATTTGAACAGTCGTAAGCAGGGTTGGTTTGATGAGGACTGCAAAAACAATAGAACTCAACTGCGCAGATTACTAAGAACATTTCGAAGATCAAAGCAATATGATTCTATTGTCCGAAATGATGTCAGGGGAGATGAACTTAAAGAAGACAGTAATAGATACACAAAGGCTAGAAGAGAATACAAAAAGCTTTTAGAAATGAAGAAAAAACAATTCAATAGGAATACACTAGACAAACTATTGGGCTTCAATTAATAACCAAAAAGAATTTTGGACGTGTATGTCCAATATTTCGTTAAAAAAGAAACAACCAAAAAATAACATACCTTTAGATAAGTGGTTTCAGCACTTTAAAGTTTTGTTGGATAAAGGTTTATCATGTAGTGGTAGTGATAACTTTCCGGAAGTTGATAACGAATATATGAATCGCCCAAATTCTCGTGAAGAAGTTCTGTTAGCGCTTAGAAAAGTTAAAAAAACGAAAAGCTGCTGGCCTGATGGAATAATCGGAGAGTTTTTGAAAACTCCTTGTGAAAAAGTTGTTGATTTTTTGGTGAAATTCTTTAATGTATTATTTGAAAGGGGTATTTTTCCTGAAAGCTGGTGTGAGTCTGTGACCCTTCCGCTTTATAAGAAGGGTAATGTAAATAATACCAATAATTATAGAGGAGGTCTCTCTCTGTCAGATATATGTAGTAAAGTATTCAGCGCCATTATCAAATCAAAGGCTACAAGATTATGTGGAGGAAAATAATATAACTGGTGAATATCAAGCAGGTTTTAAACATGGATATTCAACTATTGATCATGTGTTTTTACTCTTATGGCCCTAATCCAGAAACAGTTTTCCCTCAATCGCAAATTGTACGTAGCATTTTATTGACTTTGAAAAGGCGTTTGATTCAATCAACAGAGATTTATTATGGCCTGTCCTATTCAAAACGGGATTACGGGAAGACTCTTAATGTGTTAGAAGCATGTATAATGTTGTCAAAAACAAGAATTCGATGTGGTGCAAAACTCACAGATTATATAAATTGTACTAGAGGTGTAAAACAAGGTGACGTCTGCAGCCCTATTTTGTTCTCT
>JADBJO010011135.1:47500-52500 GCA_016801955.1 Conus betulinus
AAAAAAAAATTATATATATATATATATATATACATACATACATATACATATATATATATATATATATATATATATAATATATAGATATATATATATATATTACACACATACATACATATGCATAACATTATATATATATATATGTATATATATATAATCTACAGAGAGAGAGAGAGAGAGAGAGAGAGAGAGAGAGAGAGAGAGAGAGAGAAGAGAGAGAGAGAGAAAATATGGGTAAATGTTTTCAAATTTACCCGTACACCTCTGAAAAATGTGAAAATACGGAAATGGAAATTTCACCATTACCCCCCCCCCCCCCCCCTCTCTCTCTCTCTCTCTCTCTCTCTCTCTCTCTCTAACGCATGTGCTAAAGGTGGGGTTCGTCGTAAATATTTTTTCGCTTGTGAAGAGTTGGTTCCATTGATCCAACGTCCATTTGTTATTTCGGCGAGCCGCAATTACTCAGATCTGCGAAGTAAGCCTGTTTTGGGAACATTCATCAGCTGGCCTCGCAAGTGACGATTTCATTTTTCTGTGCGTGCCCGCCTTCTTTAGTGATGTAAAAACACTGGCATTTTAACAGTGGAGTGTTGTTAAGATACGGAATTTTTGAGAGAGAGAGAGAGAGAGAGAGAGCCATCAGGGATTTCGTTCCATTGTTTACCTCCTGAATATATAAGAGAAGTCATACAGATCAGTTCTAGGACGGGAAGTTGTATTCTCTCTTTGTCTCGTAGTTCCATTAACTATTTGTAGAAAAATACTGCTTTATTGAATTGACATCTCAATTGAAACGGAAGAATATGTAATGTTTTGTAGTCATGAATTAGTAGGGAAGATGATTTTAGAAGTATAAGTTTGATAGAACGCCTGTAAATGCTTTCTAAGGGTTTAAGACATTTTTTACTAGCCATATCCCATATTGTAGATGCATAGTCGAAATCTGGTTGTAAATATGCATGGAAAAATAATTTTCTAGTGTGTTGATCGAGAAAGTGTTTTTTATTCTGTTAAACTGAAATAATTTCTTAGAAAGTTTACGCGTGAGTGCAGAAATGTGTACTGACCAGGAAAGATTGTTGTCAATTGTCAGACCAAGCAGTTTGTGAGAGTCAACCTCTTCTATAACACTGTCGTTTATTTTTATTTTGCTTAAGTCAGTTTTGAAGTTTTGGCGTTTTTGTCTAGTAGTAATTATCATTAACTTAGATTTCTTAGGATGTAGAGCCATATGATTTAGTTTACTCCATGTTTCCAGTTTTGTAAGGTCGTTTTGTAAATCTGCAAGCACTGAGTCTGTGTGTTTTTTTTTTTGTTATGCATTGTACTATCATCTGCAAATAGTTCACAGTCAGATGAGACATTTTAACGGAAGATCGTTTATATAAACAGAAAATAAAACTGGTCCTAGGACTGACCCTTTGGGGGACACCATAGTTTACAGGTTGAAAAGATGACTTTTTACAATCCTGGAAAACTAATTGTTGTCTGTTGGTTAGAAAGGATGAAATAAGATTTATTGCATTTTGTGATAAAACATACAATTTCAGTTTTTTTTATAAGGAGATTGTGGTCAATGGTATCAAATGCCTTAGCAAAGTCAACAAAAACTGCCCCAGTAACAAGGTCATTATTAATATTTGTGTGCCATTGTTCTACTAGATTTGAGAGTGCAGTGTGACAAGAATGATTTTTTCTGAAACCACTTTGGTTTGGATGAAACAAATTATATTCATCAAAAAGTGGGACTGAATTTTCTTTAAATGCTTTTCTAATGGTTTAGATAGAACAGATAAAATTGATATGGGCCTGTAGTTTGAAGCATCATTTGGGTCACCAGATTTAAAGAGAGGAATTACCTTGGCATCCTTAAAAGCTTGAGGAAAATGACATTTTTCAATACACAAATTATAAATATAGGTTAAATGTTCTGCAATGATCGGTGCTGCCGTTTTAAGTATTTGATTGTCCAAATCATCCAATCCGCGAGATTTAGACTGACTTAAGGAACATAATTCATGGTATACTTCATGCACACTTATGAATTTAAACTTAAGAACAGATTTTACATTTTTCAACGCACAAAAATCTTTAAGTAACAGCAAATCATTCTGATGAGTGTAGTCTTCCTTGACAACCGAATCGGAAACTGTTGAGAAGTGATTGTTCAATTCGTCGTTTGATAGGTTTGTAGTTTGAGTGTTTGAAGATGCTTTGTTTTTTCCTGATAGTTGATTTACTGCTTTCCATATAGATTTAGTGTTAGATTTAGAAGCGATTAATTCGCTAAAGTATTTCTTTTCAGCAGCTCTTTTCATTGAGCTTACTTTATTTCGCTGTTTCTTGAAGTTTTCATCCTTTCCTGTTTGCTGAAGCAAATATTCACGTTATTTATTTCTAGCTGCGTTAATTTCTTCATTTAACCATGGAGGTTTGTCGATGAGTTTTACTCTTTTCGTTTTGCATGGAGCATGCTTATTGAATACCGCAAGAAAAGCATCATACCATGTATTCAGAGCTTCGTCTGGGTCCCTATGCTGATACACCTCTAAAAAGTTTGTGTTCATTAGATCGAACAAAAAGAAATCTGGATTGAAATTTTTGTAACTTCTGTAAAATATATATTTTATGGTAGGATCTAGGAATTTTCACGCCTTTCTTACACCAGGTTACACAAACTGGAAAGTGATCACTTAATCCAAAAATAGGTACAGATGTTTCTACAATATTAGAAGAATTTTTGTAACATAGATATGGTCAATCAATGTTTCTGTTTTCAATGTTTTGCGCGTAGAGGAATTTATTAGTTGGGTTAAGTTGTATGTATCAATGATCTTTTTCCATGTGTTGTATGGTTTTAATAAGTCGATGTTGAAATCACCGAGTAGTATTATTTCACTGGAATAGTCTAATACTTCTTCTATCATTAACTCAAAACGGTCGAACCAATCAACACGTTCATCAGGGTTTCTATACAATATACCTATTAACATTGGTCTATTTCCCTTTAGACACACTTCAATCCATATACATTCCACAGAGTGTCTATCAAACACATTAAGTTGCTTATACTTCACAGATTGATGGATATATGCCACTAATCCTGTTTCTAGTTTATTTGAACGTGATGCATCTTTACGTATAAGATTATAGCCTGGAATAGTAACTAAATGGTCGGAAACAATATCAGTTAACTAGTTTTCAGAAAAACCAAAAACATGAAAACAATCGTCTGAATTAGACAAAATAGAAGGAACATCTGATCTTGTGTTAAAAGATGGCAAGCATTTAGATATCCTACTTTTAAAGCCTTTTTTGTTAACCACTTGAGATTTGTTGGCTTCTGCGACATGATGATTGAAGATAACACGTAACAGAAATTTTCTAGTGAAGCGAAAAAAGTATAGTTTATATTTTAAGACAACAGCAACACAACAAGGATTAAATGATACCCAAAACGCTTGTCATTCAAAAAATCAGTAAAGGTCTTAAAAAAAAAAAAAATAAAAATAAATAAAGTCAAGTACTAGGCACGTAAGCCCGCAAAATAAAAAGCTAACATACACGACAAAACAACGTGAGAAAAGTCTGAAGCTTAAGCAAATCGTGTGAGCCAAAGCAATAGCAAATTTCCAGGTATCCCAGGTCCAAAGTACACACACACACACACACACACACACACACACACACACACACACACACACACACACACACACACACACACACACACACACCACACACACACACACACACACACACACACACACACACACACACAACACACACACACACACAAACACACCACACACTGAATAACCGAATAATGACAATAATAAATCACATGCAATAATGGATAGAGTATAGATGAAGATATTTTTGGTATGCTAAGATGAAAGCATACTCTGAACAAAACTTTCCTTTCTCAATAAATTGAATTACATATACAATAGCATGAACAAAATAAAATCAGAAATTGACACACAGATTACATAGATTACCCAGTTGCCATTAGGCCTCTGGCACCCTTGCTGTGACATCAACTGTGCAGCCAGGGACACAAGTTGCTGAGCACACTCCCCCGCTGAGGCAGGTTGTGGCCAGCTACGGGAAATTGGGTTTTGGCCCTGTGGCATGAGATTAAGAGCCGGGGGACCAGACCCAAGAGAAATCGTCTTGTTCTCTGAGCAGTGTCTCCACTCTGCTGGGGCACATGAGGGGGGTAGGTGCATGGGATTTGGCCTCTAGGATAGGACTCAGGATCTGTGTACCTTGGATAAGGGAAAGGACATGGGTACAATGGATATTGGGGATAAAGGGAGGCGTGCATTATCACCAGCCTGTGGCTGACCATTTTGAAGAGGCTGTGGCACAACGCCACTGGTATCGTTTAGCGCATAGGGTTGCCTTACAGCAGAGACACCCTCCTCATGGTGACCCATGCTGATCAGTCCAGGCTGACTGGCATCTGAAAATAATGGGGGAAAATCTGCTGTGGACAATAACTGGGGAATGGCTATAGATTCAGGGCCATTCTTATGCATACTGGAGTTCTACCCAGAAAGTTGACATTACTCTGTGTATTCCTTGAGTTTTTTTGCATTCTGGTGATTATAGATTAAGTTAGGCAATGAATTGTTTTGGTCTTGCATGGTTGTTTCTTCTTGGTGGTTGGGTTTGAGGAAGCACTTCTTTGAATTTCATTGCAAGACAGGCAGTTCCCCTTGCACTAGGGAATAGCATCTTTGTATAGTGCTTTACGTGGGAACCCTTTTGGGTTACGAAAGAATTAAAGTTATCTACCATGTCCACTTGTAAGGTGGTGCAGCAGTCGTATAAGTTTCGGTTCGAAGGGGCTATTGAATTATTCAGCTGATGACGTCCAAAAGCCGGCACAATGGAGCTTATAGCTACGTAAGCGGAGGGAAATCTTTTTTTACACATGGTGATGAGGTCTTTCCATGTTTGGGAGGAGATGGGTCCTGCTGGACAGTCATTGACTC
>JADBJO010011136.1:0-2500 GCA_016801955.1 Conus betulinus
ATACAACGTATGTTTGGAGAAAAAACAGTGACAGTTGGGGGGGGGGGGGGGGGAGAAAGGAAAGAGGGAATGAGGAGCAACTAAGAGAGAGAGAGAGAGAGAGAGAGAGAGAGAGAGAGAGAGAGAGAGAGAGACAGACAGACAGACAGACAGACAGAGGCAGAGAGAGAGAGAGAGAGAGAGAGAGAGAGAGTCTCTGGAACATTTCCTTTACATCAAGTGTTAATATTTTCCTGGTTGGACAACGCTCTGGTTTCTGAGGAAGTGAGTCACCCAGCCAATACAACTGGAGGAGATCTCTCTCTCTTTCTCTCTCTCTCTCTCTCTCTCTCTCTCTCTCTCTCTCTCTCTCTCTCTCTCTCTCTCTCTCTCTCTCTCTCCTCTCTCTCTCTCTCTCTCTCTCTCTGTGTCTGTTGCTCAGTGTAAGCCTGTGTGCGATATGTAAAGTGAGAGATGTATGTGTGCGTGTGTGTGTGGGTGTGCGGGTGTGTGTGTGTGTGTGTGTGTGTGTGTGTGTGTGTGTGTGTGTGTGTGTGTGCGTGCGTGCGTGCGTGTGTGTGCGTGCGTGCGTGCGTGCGTGTGTGTTTGTGTGTGTGTGTGTGTGTGTGTGTGTGTGTGTGTGTGTGTGAGCTTATGTGTATGTCTGTATGTATGTATGCATGCATGTATGCATGTATGTATGTATGTATGTATGTATGTATGTATGTATGTATGTATGTATGTACGTATGCATGTATGTACGTATGCATGTATGTATGTGTGTGTGTTTGTGTGCGTATATACAGGCACGTGCTCGTGTATCTGAAACTATCAAAGCCTGTCAGTCCACGTGCTGTGTGTATCCTCTCTTCTCCTGACAGTGACGACTGCCTGTGTCTACCCTGGCGTAATGGGAACGATTGAAAGCATTGAGATGGCTCCACAACAGCTCATGTCAGTTTGAGCCCAGTGTGTGTTCTCTCATCCCCTGACAGTGGCCATTGTCTCTGTCTGTCCTGGCTATAGTAATGACAGCCACTGAAAGCTTGGAAATGGCTCCAAAACAATCACACTTCCGTTAGTTTGAGTGCTATGTGTATGTTCTCTCATCTCCTGACACTGACAACGAGTTGTTGTTTCTGTAAACGGCCACTCACTGAAACGTTTAAGATCTTCCTGAAACAGTCAGAATCTCTGTTAAAAGAAAAAATGACACCTCTACATAGTCACTGTCCCTAACGGTAACAGCAGCACTAGACATATTCACTATGTCACTGTCCTTAACAGTAACAATAGCACTAGACATTTTCACAATGTCAGTGTCCAAAACAATAGTAATAATACTAGACATATACACAATGGCACTGTTCTTAACAGTAACAATACCACTTGCCATGTCCACAACATCACTGTCCTTAACGGTAACAACAGCACCAGACATGTCCACAGTGTCACTGTCCTTAACAGTAACAATAGCACTAGACATGTCAACAATATCACTGTCCTTAACAGTAACAATAGCACTAGACATGTCAACAATATCACTGTCCTTAACAGTAACAATAGCACTAGACATGTCAACAATATCACTGTCCTTAACAGTAACAATAGCACTAGACATTTCAACAATATCACTGTCCTTAACAGTAACAATAGCGCTAGACACGTTAACAATACCACTGTCCTTAACAGTAACAATAGCACTAGACATGTCAACAATATCACTGTCCTTAACAGTAACAATAGCACCAGACATGTCCATAATGTCACTGTCCTCAAGAGTAACAAAATCATTAGGAATGCCAACAAGATCACTGTCGTTAACAGTAATAATAGCACCAGACATGTCCATAATGTCACTGTCCTTAACAGTAACAAAATCACTAGGAATGTCAACAATATCACTGTCGTTAACAGTAACAATAGCACCATACATGTCCATAATGTCACTGTCCTCAAGAGTAACAAAATCACTAGGAATGCCAACAAGATCACTGTCGTTAACAGTAATAATAGCACCAGACATGTCCATAATGTCACTGTCCTTAACAGTAACAAAATCACTAGGAATGTCAACAATATCACTGTCGTTAACAGTAACAATAGCACCAGACATGTCCATAATGTCACTGTCCTTAACAGTAACAAAATCACTAGGAACGTCAACGATGTTCTTGCCACGCACACTGCAGTGCTACCGAATGATCTGGTCAGTATCTGAATAGATTTGTTAACATCACTATTCCTTGTGATTTTATCGAGCGTGTTTAAAATCATCAGAGTTTACTTCTTCTTTGTAACGTAATATACAATTTTAAGCACGCATGATATGTCCAGTAACATCAGATTCAGAAACAGTAGGTCTGACAGCAATAATCCCCTCATTTAAAGATTTTAATTTGAATTCCACAGGTAAATGCCAGGAATCAGTATGTTTACCACATCCAGCTACCAAGGTGTTTTTTTTGTTTTGTTTTGTTTTTTTTTTTTCCCCGAAATCATCATAATTAGACTTTCAAAA
>JADBJO010011136.1:12500-27836 GCA_016801955.1 Conus betulinus
AAGCCATTCACATTCCAGTATAGAAATGACTATAAGCCATTCACATTCCAGTATAGAAATGACAATCAGCCATCTACAATTCAGTATAGAAATGACAATAAGCCATCCACAATCCAGTATAGAAATGACAATAAGCCATTCACATTCCAGTCTGAAAACGACATTCAAAGTCTGCAAATGTGTACACCACAGTCACTCTCACACACACACACACTTTGTATGTTTTCCTGTTTTCTCTTTGATCCATTAATTTAACTCTCACAACAATAATCATCATCCTGAGAAATTTCATTTGCATCGGAGTAGCTAACAGAGAAGAAAATTATCATTTTCGTATTTCCTTTTGCACTCACTGAAATCAATAGTGCGGTGACTTAAATCGTTTTTGAAGGGTCACTCGGTGACAAAGTCGACCCAGTCTATGACTAACAAGAGGTACTAGGCGAGTTAACATGGCCACCATTAACACTGCCTTCAGAGAGCACTATGAACACTGCCTTCAGAGAGCACTATGAACACTGCCATCAGACAGCATGAACACTGCCATCAGACAGCATCAACACACTGCCATCAGACAGTATGAACATTACCAGCAGACAGCAGCATGAACACCGCCATCAGACAGCACCATGAACACTGCCATGTGACAACAGCATGAACACTGCCATCAGACAGCATGAACACTACCATAAGACAGCACCATTAACACTGCCATCAGACAGCACCATGAACACTACCTTCAGACAGCATGAACGCTGGCATCAGACAGCACCATGAACACTGCCAACAGACAGCAGCATGAACACTGCCATCAGACAGCACCATAAACACTACCATTAGACACCATGAACACTGCCATCAGACAGCAGCATGAACACTGGAAACAGACAGCACCATGAACACTGCCATCAGAAAGCATGAACACTGCCATCAGACAGCACAATGAACACTGCCATCAGACAGCATGAATACTGCCATCAGACAGCAGCATGAACACTGCAATCAGACAGCAGCATGAACACTGCCATCAGACAGCAGCATGAACGCTCCCATTAGACAGCATGAACACTGCCATCAGACAGTATGAACACTCCATCAGACAACAGCATGAACACTGCCATCAGACAGTATGAACACTCCATCAGACAACAGCATGAACACTGCCATCAGACAGTATGAACACTACCATCAGACAACAGCATGAACACTGCCATCAGACAGCATCATGACACTGCACTCAGACCATCACACTGCCATCAGCATGAACATGAACTGCCATCAGACAGCACCATGAACACTGCCATCAGACAGCACCATGAACACTGCCATCAGACAGCACCATGAACACTGCCACTCATCAGACAGCATGAACACTGCCATCAGACAGCTCCATGAGCACTGCCATCAGACAGCAGCATGAACACTGCCATCAAACAGCAGCATGAACACTGCCATCAGACAGCTCCATGAACACTGCCATCAGATAACACCATGAACACTGCCATCAGACAGCAGTATGAACACTGCCATCAGACAGCAGCATGAACACTGAAATCAGACAGCAGCATGAACACTGCCATCAGACAGCAGCATGAACACTGCCATCAGACAGCAGAAACACTGCCATCAGACAGCACCGTGAACACTGCAATCAGACAGCACAATGAACACTGGCATCAGACAGCAGCATGCCATCAACACACTGCCATCAGCAGCAATATGAACACTGCCATCAGACAGCATGAACACTGTCATCAGACAGCACTATGAACACTGCCATCATGAACAGCCATCAGACAGCACCATGAACACTAGCATCAGACCATAAACACTGCCATCAGACAGCATGAACACTGCCATCAGACAGCACCATAAACACTACCATCAGACAGCATAACCACTGCCATCAGACAGCAGACATGAACACTGCCATCAGACAGCACAGAACACTGCCATCAGACAACACTGCCATCAGACAGCACACTGCCATCCATGAACACTGCCATCAGCACCATGAACAGCCATCAGACAGCACCATGAACACTGCCATCAGACACCATGCACTGCCATCAGATGACCATGAAACTGCCAATCAGACAGCATGAACACTGCATCAGACAGCACCATGAACCTGCCATCAGACAGCATGAACACTGCCATCAGACAGCACCATGAACACTGCCATCAGACAGCATGAACACTGCCATCAGACAGCAGTATGAACACTGCCATACAGACAGCATGAACACTGCCATCAGACAGCATGAACACTGCCATCAGACAGCACCATGAACACTAGCATCAGAGAACACCATGAACACTGCCATCAGACAGCACCATAAACACTGCCATCAGACAGCATGAACACTGCCATCAGGAAGCACCATGAACACTGCCATCAGACAGCATGAACACTCAGACAGCACCATGAACACTGCCATCAGACAGCACCATGAACACTGCCATCAGACAGCATGAACACTGCCATCAGACAGCACCATGAACACTGTCATCAGACAGACATGAACACTGCCATCAGACAGCACCATGAACACTGCCATCAGACAGCATCAACACTGCCATCAGACAGAACACTACCATCATGCATGAACACTGCCATCAGACAGCACCATGAACACTGCCATCAGACAGCATGAACACTGCCATCAGACAGCACCATTGAACATGAACATCAGCCATCACACTGCCATGACAACCATGAACACTGCCATCAGAGCATGAACATGCACCATCAGACAGCAGACACAACAGCCATCAGACAGCAACCATGAACACTGCCATCAGACAGCACCATGAACACTGCATCAGACAGCATGAACACTGCCATCAGAACACCATGAACACTGCCATCAGACAGTACCATGAACACTGCCATCAGACAGCATGAACACTGCCATCAGACAGCACCATGAACACTGCCATCAGCAGCATGAACACTGCCCATCAGACAGCACAGCATGAACACTGCCATCAGACAGCAGACATGACATGAACACTGCCACTGAACACTGCCATCAGACAGCACAATGAACACTGCCATCAGGCAGCAGCATGAACACTGCCATCAGACAGCAGCATGAACACTGCCATCAGACAGCATGAACACTACCATCAGATGAACACTGCCATCAGACTCCATCACCACTGCCATCAGACGGCACCAGAAACTCTGCCATCAGACAGCAGCGACAACACGACAGCAGTGTCACTCGCTGTGTCACAGCTCTGTGTTTCACCTGCTTCAGCACGTGAAACCCAGGCAGCAGAATGTAGGCCAGACGGAGATGTCAATGTATTCATTCCCGATGAAACATTTGACAAAGCATGCACAAAAGATAGTGGCGGAGGAGAGACATGACATATTGTGCTTTTGAAATCAGGCCGGCCGGATCTTTTAGCCAACTTTTAATTCTCTTTCCCACGAAGGCTCACACCGTCTATGATCAAATGAAAAAAAAAAACATGGTGGCTCTTTTTAATCTCTTTCCTGGCATTCTCTAAATGCTGAACCAGGTTCATTCTTACTTCCCTCGCCCTTGGAGAAAAAAATCTTCACCAATGAAAATGTAGGTGCCGATAAGTTATGTCTGGCATTCACAGCTAGTTCCTAAATTTCATAAACCGTGCACCCTCCAATTACAGGGGAATAGATCTTCTATTCCAACAATGAAGTATATTAAACTCTATGTCCTGAGACAGCTGTACTTTGTCTGTCAGCAACTTTGTCACAAGTCCACATTCTTCTCGACTTTTGTTATCATGCCATGATAATGTTTGTTTCTTTTCCATCTTCTCTCTAACTCGTCATATTCTTTTTTCTGAAGTTTCAACTCGTTCACACAGAATCAGAATGCGTTCTTTCAAGTGCTGCTGAACTCATGTTAAACATCATCCACTTCCTCCATTAAAGACGCCACTTCATCATGTCACCCTGCACACATGTCCCTTCCTTCTTTCATTCCCTTCTGCAATCGATCACACTGACACTTCACCATGTCACCCCACACACATATGTGATTCCTTCTTTCACTTCCTTCTTCAATCCATCACACTGACACTTCGTCATGTCACACCCTCACACATATGTCATTCCTTCTTTCACTTCCTTCTTCAATCCATCACACTGACACTTCACCATGTCACCCTCTCACACATATGTCATTCCTTCTTTCACTCCCTTCTTCAATCCATCACATTGACACCTCACCATGTCACCCCTCACACATATGTCATTCCTTCTTTCACTCCCTTCTTCAAATCATCACACTGACACTTCGTCATGTCACCCCTCACACATATGTCATTCCTTCTTTCACTCCCTTCTTCAATCCATCACACTCGCACTTCATCATGTCATCCCTCACACATATGTCATTCCTTCTTTCACTCCCTTCTTCAATCCATCATCACACACAACTCACACTTCATCATGTCATCCCTCACACATATGTCATTCCTTCTTTCACTCCCTTCTTCAATCCATCACACTCACACTTCATCATGTCATCCCTCACACATATGTCATTCCTTCTTTCACTCCCTTCTTCAATCCATCACACTGACACTTCACCATGTCACCCCTCACACATATGTCATTCCTTCTTTCACTCCCTTCTTCAATCCATCACACTCACACTTCATCATGTCATCCCTCACACATATGTCATTCCTTCTTTCACTCCCTTCTTCAATCCATCACACTCACACTTCATCATGTCACCCCGCACATGTCCCTCACTTCTTTCACCTCCTTCAATCCATCACACCTATACCTCGAATCGTTGAGAGAGGCCAGGTGGGGATCAGGAAGAACCACCGCTTGGAGATGCCAGCCGGGCCTGTGTCTCAGGTTCTCTGTCTTCCCAGCAGGTGTAGGTCCAGAGTTCAGTTCCCCATCGCCCACAGCGAGGCAGAAAAAAAACGCCAGCTACAAATACACTGGGAGAACATTGACTGCGAAACTGTCCCGTAGCTTTCAGATTTCCAAAGTTCCAACAAACAAAGATTTAGTTTACATTGCTCGGTGCAACATGATTGCGATGAATGCTGACATGAATCCGCCACAAACGGTTCAAAAATCCAAAGTGACCTCCGGCATGGTCACGTCCGACACGTCTCCAGATCCAGCGAAGGGCTCACGTGCCAGAAGTTGATTATGAAGACAGACCTCCTGCCACAATGTGTTTATAGTAGATGTGTTTAACCAGACGTGTACCCCCGCTTGAGAGAGAGAGAGAGAGAGAGAGAGAGAGAGAGAGAGAGAGAGAGAGAGAGAGAGAGAGAGAGAGAGAAACAGACAGACTGACAGACAAACAAACAAAAATAAACAGACAGACAGAGAGATACGGACACAGATACACACAGAGATCGGATGGAGAGAGTTTAAGCACTGGAGATGGCAGCAGCAGACAGAGATAGACAGAGATCCCTTGCCATCTCCTCAGTCAATGGACGGCACAAACAGGATTGAACCTGAACTGCTTGGTGTTATCCTTGGTCGGCGGTGACAGATACAGATCGGATCGGTCAGGCCGAATGCTTAACGGCACAGAGAGGGATTGAACCTGAAATGCCTGGCGTTATCCTTGGTTGGCGGTGACAGATACAGATCGGTCAGGCTGAACGTTTAACATGGAGCTGTTCATTTCATGACGGGGTGTATTTTTAGACTGTGCATAAGTAAAGTGTGCAACGACCCATAAAATGATAATGAAGGAGTTAATAGATTAATAGTGATAAAAAAATAATAACAATAATAATAGTAATGATAATAATAGTAATAACAATAACAATAATAATAATGATGATGATGGTGATAATAATAATAATAATAATAATAATAATAATAATTAATAATAATAATGACGATGATGATGATGATGATGATAACGACCAAGGGTTGATGACAGAAAAACAGGGGGTGATGGTTCATTGCAGGCGGGGGGGTGCTCCAGAGGATGCCTGGGATCCCCTTCATCCGATCCATGTACCCCGATCTCCTCACCAGACCCTATTTCTTCCCGCCCCTCTTCTTCAACCGGGTTCCTCGCACTGTAGAGAATGTTGCCGGACTTACTGTCCGTGTCAGAGTGAATCCACTTCAGCGCCTCTCTCGCAGACTGCGGCGAATTTTCAGACGTAACCCACCACCCTCATCCCCACCCCACCCCCATCAACAGCAGGCACAGTTTTCACAGAAAACCCAGCAGGCCTGCAGGATGAACGCTTCCAGGACTCTGATCTTCAAGATGATGTTGCACAGCACCAGTGTCTCCAGGCCCTAGGGAGTATTGGGGGAGCCATGATGATCATCTCACAAATGCAGTTCCGTAAAAATACTTAGACAACCAACATAATCCCCAACGTAACGTCAACGCCACCAACATCATTTCTCAACTTCCCTCCATCACCCACCCGTCCATCCCCTCCAATATTGCTGACGGTGAGTGTGACATCATCATTCTCCACCACCAGTATGGCATTCTGGTAGGGGAGATCAAATCTGTCGGAGGGCAGTACCTCTCTACACAGTCACCAGCAGACCAGGACCAGATCATCGCCAGGGTTGTCACGAAGGCCATAAAGCAGCTCGACAACCAGGAATTCGCACTGAAGCACCTTGTACACGACATGGCTGGCGGCAACATCAGGGTAACAAAGGCGCTTCTTCTACCTAACATCACCTCGGCTCAGCTGACTGCGGCAGTGAACAGCTCTCAACAGTTCCAAGTGGTGAGTAGACATTATAAGTACAACTTACAGCTGAGAAACGAGAACATGACTTCTCTGATTACAAAGCAGATGAAAACATGCAAACAGATTACATCTGTTGATCTGCTTGTTGCATAGATTTGGGTTTTGCACACAGTGCCACAAAGACATGTTTGCACACATTGCAACGGACGAATATTTAAAAACACTGTATAAACAGGGCTATACGTGTATTAGTCTGTTCACGCTGTTCGACACATAGCTGGTTTTCTATTTTACATGTTTGATTGTGGATTGTAAAGAGCTTAGAGCGTGGTCTCAAATCAAAAGCAGGAGCTGTAAAAGTACTCAATGATAATAGTAATAATAATGATGATGATGATGATGATGATGATGATGATGATGATGATGATGATGATGACGATGATAATGACGATTGTTGTTGTTCTTGATGATAATATATCTCTCTTCTTCTTCTTCTTCTTCTTCTTCTTCTTCTTCTTCTTCTCACAGAAATAATAACAGTAACCATAGTCATATAAAAGTCGTCTGCATACTGCACCTCTCGTAAGTAGAACTGTACTTATCGTTATTGACGTAGATTTACACATTGTAACTGACACATGCCTGTGCACACTTGTTGGCATGGATCCACTCACACATCGCGCTGACACAGTTTAATACACACTGTATGAGATGGACCTATATCAATTGTAGGTGTCACTGAATTTATTAACACTGCCGCTGACAGGTCTGCACACACTGCATGATTTAACTTTGGCCTGTTCTTTACATGATATATAGCATGTCTGTACCTTCTGTATTATTTAGTTCTGTTCACATCATATAGCAGATCTCTATCTACTGTATTAATAAGTCTGCTGCACGCAGTATATAACAGGTCTGCACCTGCTATATTACCTAGATCTGTACAAATTACATAACAAGTCTGAACCTACTGCGTTTCATAGGTGTATTCATACAAAACAACAGATCTGTACATATGGTGGTACAAAGTCTGTACATGTCAGGTCTGCACAGACTACGTAGTTCTGTACACACTATATACCAGGTCTATACCTGTGACATAGTCCTGTGTGCGCACTATATGAAAGTCTGTATCTAACTATGACAAAAGTCTGTACAAACTGCATGACATAAATCTGGTCTGTTCTGAACATGACGTCCGACATGCATGTACTGTAGAGTCGTATGTGTCAATCATCCAACGTCTACGATCACAGCTTGTGCTCTCAAATATGTGGTAAATCAAACAGAGTTGATTAACGTACAGAACAAAACACGTGTTGATCATTCGTGGGCTTCCGTTTGTTGTTGTTACGTTTCCAAGAGCAATGTCCAGAACGAGGCTTAATTTAAATATCTATGGACACAACCCAGGCTAACTTATGCAGGCACTACAATCCTCCCTACCTTAAAATAAATTTGTGTGCTTATGTAGATCTTGAAAAAATAATTTCTCAACACCAATTTTCACTTTAGCTGTCTATTCAATAACTGAATTAAAATGTCAACTGAGATAATATATCTTTCAGTGCAAGAAGAATTCAAGATCACTATCGAAGCAGAGAATTACTGTCAATGAAGTTTCATTGAGAGTTGTCTTATCTTGGGTTGCTGGTGCTGGGCTGTTGGACTTCATCTGGGTTGTCCTCTTGATGAGCACAGCTGGTGACAGTTTGTGAGCGGACTCTCTTCTTCCTTTTCACTGGCTGGAGGATGCTGCTGCTGGCTGGTTGACCTTCTTGATGAAGGACAAGTTGCGCGTGGCTTGTTGTTCTCCATTTCCAGCTGTCAGCGTTGATCCTTTCTTCGTCATGACTTGAAGGGGTGTTGGATTGTAGTAGGGGGTCAGCTTGTTTTCTCTTTTTTGGCGGACAAGAACAGTATCACCAATCTGAATATCTGAGACTGTTGCATGACGTCTATTATCAACGCGTGTTTTCATGTTTTGTTTCATGAGATCATTATGTTGGCAGATTTTTTTTTTGAAGTCTCTGTGGTTGTGCCCTGGGTTGAGACGTTGTGGACTTGTTGACAGCTTCAGGGAGTCTTGTCTTCATTTTTTTTAAGAGAGAGAGCTTCTGCCGGACTCACTCCAGTACTGCTGTGTGGAGTAGCTCGGTAATTTCTCAGGAATTTATACGGTTCCTGGCGCCACACTTTTCCTTCCACATGAGCCGCTTGGATGATACTTTTCAGCATAGGTATGCATCTTCACAACCATTGGCTTGAGGCCAGAGAGGGGTGATGGTATTATGGTGTTTCAAAACCCTAAGTAGTCAGCGAAACGTCCAAATTCACAACTATTGAAAGGTGGTCCATTGTCCGATGTTAGGATGCCTGGTACTCCATGTCGTGCAAAGATAGCGTCAAGTTTTGGGATGAAGGTATTTGCACTAGTCGATTTGATTATCACCACTTCAGGAAATCTGGAGTAGGCTCTACCACAACCATTAGATAGTTTCCTGATGGTAAGGGTCCAGCAAAGTCAACACTGACTTCAGACCAAGGCCTGAAAGGTAATGGAGACATTTTCAGTGGTTCAGAGCGGTGGTCTGGAGTCGTTGAGAGGCATGCAAGACATGACTTGACCTTTGATTCTACTAATCTGTCTTTGTGTGGGAACCAGACTTTCTCACGTAGTAGACCTTTTGTTTTGACAATGCCTTCGTGGCTTTCATGAGCGATATCCACTGTACGCTGTTTGAAATACTTTTGGGACAACGATTCGGTCACCACGGGGAGACAATGTCATATTGTCACTGATACACAGTCCATCTTGGACTGTTTCAAAGATCTGAAATGACGACACATCAACACAATTGTCAATGGGTGTTTGCCATTGATTGAGTTTCATACCTATCTTTACTGCTTGCAGTGTCGGATTATTTCTTGATGCCTCCGCAATTTCTTCCAACTTCATGGATTTTGGAACTGTGTGATCGATGACAAACTGGATGTATTCTTCACTGATTTTCGATTCATGTGTAGGCACTGACATTCAACAGCGTTGATGGGGTGTCGACTGAGAAAATCAGCTGGGTTGCTTTCTCCTGACTTGTACTGGAGAATGAAATCGGAGGTCTGTAAACGCAGATTCCATCTTTCAATCTGTCCTGAGGTCCTGGAGATTGGATTGTTGTAAATCCCTTCCAATGATTTGTGATCCGAGATGACTCTGAAAGGATGACCAAACAGGTAAAGATGAAAATGTCACAGGCCCAAACAACTGCAGGAGCCTCTCTTTCCATTTGCGAGTAGCAGGATTCCACATCACTGAGAGCTCTGCTGGCACATGCTACAACATGTGAGATGTTCTCTTTGTTTCGCTGAGCAAGGATTGCTACAACATGTGAGATGTTCTCTTTGTTTCGCTGGGCAAGGATTGCTACAACATGTGTGTATCAACCACTACTTCAGTTTCAAAGTCAGGGTTGTAGTACTTCGTAGTTGTATCATTTGTCAGCATGAGTTCAGCGTCTGAAATGCATTTTCTTCTGTTTTGGTCCATTTGCATTCCCACACCTTTCCGTGTCAAATCTCGGAGTGGTTTCGTGATGTCGGCATGTTTTGGAATGAACCTGGAGACATAGTTTGTCAGACCAAGCAGACTGCGAATTTCCTTGACGTTGACTGGAGTTGCGTCTTGTTGAATTGCTTCAATCTTCTTCGGGTCAGGCGACATTCCATCGGCACCGAAAATGAAACCTTAGAATCCAATACAATCTTTGTTGAATTCGCACTTTGTCTTGTTTCGAGTGAGACCTTTTTTTTACTAAAACGAGCTAAGACTTTCTTCAGAGCAATGCCATGCTCTACTTTGGTTTTCCCGTGGATTAGGATGTTGTCACTGGTCTTGGGAGATCCTGGTGTGTCAGAAAGTAGTTCAGAAATGTGATTCTGAAAAAAAAAATTAATTCTGCTGCTGATGTAACTCCAAAATTCAGGTTCTGCTGCTGATGTAACTCCAAAATTCAGGCGTTTGCACCTTCTGAGACCAACATGAGTTGAAAACGTTGTAACATTGCGTGATTCTTCATCTAACGCCAGTTGGTGATATCCCCGATTCAAATCCAGTTTGCTGAAGACTTTTTTGATTGAGTTGCATCAGGATGTCATCAATGGTCGGCATGATAATTATGACGGGTTCTCCTAATTGTTTTGTTTGGTAACCGCATGTCAACACAGATTCGAATCCCCTCTGGTTTCTTGGGTTTGGGAGCAGCAACTGTGGGTGAGACCCAAGGCGTTGGTCCATCAACGCTTTTTCTATTATGTCCAGCTCTTCAAGTCGTCGAAGTTCTGTTCCCACTTTCTTCGGCATGTGATATGGGATCCTTCGGCGAGGTTGAACTGTGGGTTGAAGTTTCTCATCAACATACGCCTTCACTTTGACATATTTTAGTTTTTTCCGTGCCTAGAAATAGATTTGGTGTAACTATTAATAGTTTCTTCACTTTCCTGTTTACACTGACGAAATTTGAATGTTTCAAAGTCAATGATCTTCTAGGGGGTGACAGAATTGTTCAGAGGCCCAACAAGTGTATCATAGCCATCTGTTCTTATTCATTTTCAGGCAAAGATTCGAAAATATCAAAGACTTCTTCACCAGCAAAAATGAAGTAAAAAGAGCTTTTTTTTCTTGAAAAGATCGCTGGTCACGTTCATTGCAGCAAGCAAGTCTACAAACCTTCTGGGCGATTTTTCTCCATCGAATCCAGCCGTTGCTTCGTCAGAGTGGACGGAAAATTTCTCAAAGTTTGGTAGAGCTGTAGCCATTTTTCAAGCTTTCAGATACTTGTTGTCAAATGTAGAGTTGCATGTGCGTTCAATCAACATCTACGAACACAGCTTGTGCGTTCAAAATATTTAATAAATCAAACTAAGCTGATTAACGTACAGAGATTAGCAACATGTTGATCTTTCGTGGGCTTCCGTTGTTGTTGTTACGTTTTCAAGAGTAATGTCCAGAACGAGGCTTAATGTAAATGTCTATTTACACAAATCAGGGCTAATTTTACGTAGACACTACATGTACCTTCTGCATTACATAAGTCTGCACATATTTCATAACTTGATTACCTCACTGAATGAAGAGGTAAACATGGTTTCGTAATTCAAGTAAGCGTCATGCAGATTGTTATAATGTAAGTTCCTTGCGGCACTTTAAAAAAAATTTGTTTTTCTCACTCTGTCTTCCCCTCTTCGTTGGTTTCTTTCTCTCTTCTCTCTTTCTTCTTTTTCATTTATTTTGGGTGGGATGGAAAATGGATTGTAAGGTTGCTGCATTATCAGTAGCACCCAAACCAAAGTGCTCACCAGCTCCCCCTCCCATTCCCTTCGGCCACCCCTCCCCTCCCCCGGCTCACCCATTCGAGCCTGTGACGATGTATACATGTATTATCAAACAGAGGATGTCTGGGACTATAAAGAGGAAACCTTGTCCCCCATGCCGCAGCCTGTGACGATGTATACATGTATTATCAAACAGAGGATGTCTGGGACTATAAAGAGGAAACCTTGTCCCCATGTCGCAGCAGTGGAACACAGGCATCACGCAGCATGTCTTTACTATTAATCGTCATTCAAACCTGATGACGTATTTCCTCAGTTGTTTCGTCATTTTTTTTTTCCAGTTCTTAGTCAAAGTGTCTTTCTGTGTGCTAAATGATCGACATTGTGCGAACGTCTTCCTCTTCAACATGTATTCATATCACTATGACTTTGCACACAGTCAGTGTGTGTGTGTGTGTGTTTGGGTTACAGAGACCAGGCTGCCTGTGTCACCTTGGTCATTTCGTTTGACGCAGGACATCGCCGTCTCCCATGTGTTCTCTTTCCATGATTTATCTCAATCCCATGCTCTTGACGGTTCCATACAAAGCAAAGAGTGGAATGGTCAACTGTTATACACCCATTTAAGAAAAAAAAAAGAAAAAAAAGGAAAATAAACGGAGTTAGTTTCACCAAACAATACAGACAATTTGTCTGTATGGTCTGATGGAACTAATTCCGTTTCTTTTTAAAGTTTGCTTCATTTTTCGCCCTCAGTCCCCTCGTTTTGAAACTTTCAGATACCCATGTTCCCCCTCTCTTCCACTGTGTACACTGGTTAGCTACATCGTTCAGATGTTCTTGTAGGTTATCTTCATCATATCTTTAAAAGACAGGATGTTGCTGTTGAAATGAGGACCGGTCAACCATTAAGTTTGTGGACTTTGATGTTCTCAAATTCCGGTGTGATATAGCTACTGAGAAATACACTGGCTCAAAAACTAAAGCGACGTTTAAAATAGAAAAGAAAAAGGTTAATCTTCCGTTTGTTGAACTTACGGAAACCGTTTTTTTTTCTTCTATTGGATTTCATTTGATCTTCAATGGGGGAAGAACACGACGGAGACAAAGCACACTTGATGGAAAGTTACTATCCAAAGTATGAAGGTGGAATGTGGGGTGTGTTGTGGACAAGTAAACACCAGGTCTGCCAGATATTGCGTTTGACGTAAAGGCTGTTTAGCAGAAAGGTTCACTGGGCACACTGATGTGTATCTGGCTTTGGATAAACAATTGCTACAAATGTTCACCGGACACAGAGATGTGTATTTGGCTATGGATAAAGAATTACTAGAAAGGTTCACTGGGCACACTGATGTGTATTTGGCTTTGGATAAAGAATTACTAGAAAGGTTGACGGGGATCACCAATGTGTATTTTGGCTTGAAATAAACAGTTACTGCAAAAGTTCACTGGGCACACTGATGTGTATTTGGCTTTGGATTAACAATTCCTTGTCACGAGTGTTAAAAGCGTCATGCAAATACATAGGCAAAATAATGTTTTGTACATACGTTACAACCTATGTTAATGACATAGCCAAAATAATAGTTTTTTCACATGCATTACAACCCCTGACAGACATGCCCCCAATAATAGTTTGTACAAACAGTACACCCCCCTGACAATGACATTTCCCCGGGTGATGGTCTGTCCACTGTGTGTCCTGCAGGACTTGTGTCGCTCCACCCACAGTCAAGGCGTGACACAGGCTGTCAGCCGCTGTCTGTGTTCCGACCAGCTACCACAGCCAGCAGCCTGGTGGACTGCCTTGACCACAGGGGGACCCGACCCGTCCATGACGGATAGGTTGTATGAACGCCTGGCAGCCAGGTAAGACATGACTTAAAGTATTCTGAACATTCTGATTAGTATAAAACTTTCCAAAACCTGAATATTCGCACACACACACACACACACACACACACGCGCGCGCGCGCGCGCGCGCGCGCGCGCGCGCGCACACACACGAACGCGCGCGCACGCCTCTCTCTCTGTCTCTCTCTCTGTCTGTCTCTCTCTCTCTATATATATATATATATATATATATATATTTTTTTTTTTTTTTTTTTTTTTTCCCTCATTCTCCGTGCCACTGAAATCTGGCAAACAGTCAGGCTGCTGTAAATCAATCTGAAACTGAAATAAAAAAAAGTCCGAAGCTATGTTCGGAAGTCAATAGAAATTGAAAGAGCGGTGATTCTTAATGGTAACGAATTCTAAACTGGTTGCCTGCATTAGGCCAAGCTTCGACACGTAGAGGGTAGGGCTAGTTGAAGCTACGTGAAAGTTATGCGAACGCAATCTTACCATGTGGAGAAGTTTTCAAAATGCTGTAGGTGTTGTAGGATTATCATGCAGTAGAAATCCTGTTCGTAAAACAGAGATAGCAAATGAATGAGAGTGATTAGAAAAAAAACAACCTCCAAATCAATGCGGATGGCTAATTGTTAATATGTAGAAGGCAGGGTTAGGAGACGTTATGTCAAAGTTATGTTTTGCACCATGTCAAATATCCTGAAATGCTGTGGAGGTGGAAGTTTTAATCATGTGGTTAGAATCCTGATCAGAAATAAAAAATGAATGTGTGTGACAAGATACTGCTTAAATGAAGATGAGCCCAAAATGACTTACAACGTTTCGATATGCATAGGGTAGGGAGAGGGGAAGTTATGTTAAAAAAAGCATTGTGAACCCGATTGCATATGTCCACGCCATAACATCTATGCCAGAAATTCTGTTCAGAATTCAATGCAATTTAAAAGAGAGCGATTCTAAAACTAAATGGTTACAAAATTGGAAATGAAATGAGGCAGGGAACAGAAACAATAAACAGTAAACAAGTGGGGTAGTCTTTGCCCCATAAGGAAACCTAACACTTTATTCAAGACTGGCACAGCCTTTTAAACTTGAATAAAGTCAGACAAATACAAAGACGAACAATCTAATAGTGGGGGAAAAACAAGCGCAGGCCAACAACTAAATTGTCTTCATAGTAATGACTTGGCAAAACTTTGAACTTACGGGGGGGGGGGGGGGGGGGGGGGGGGGGGGGGGGCAGCAGGAGTGAAGATGTAAAAAACTGGGGAAAATGAAATTAAGAAAATATGAAAACTCTTCACTGGCTGCATAAGGGAACCATCGCAATCCCTTTTAAAGGCAGATATATTTGTATTGCCTGCTCCGAGGCCTTTCGTCCGCTGGGTCGGAAACTAACCAAACAAAAGGGTGGGGAGGAAAAAAAGT
>JADBJO010011136.1:28057-38057 GCA_016801955.1 Conus betulinus
GACATGACACCATGTGGTTTTGTGATCTGGATTTCAGAAGGACGGGAGGGGCGGGGAGGGGGGGGGGGGGGGGGGGAGGACTGACGCTTTAAGCATCACCCACTCTGGTTCCCCACGGGCAGATGAACTGTCAAAGTATCGTGAGAAAATGGAAAAATGGTTGAACATATATATATATATATATACTATATATATATATATATATATATATATATATATATATATATATATATATATAAAGGTGCGCTCCTCTCTTATGGGCTGCTGCATTGTAGCGAAGTATAAACAGTGACCAGAGGTTTGGGCCAGGAAGTGACTGACTAGAGAAAGGCCGACTACATGAGGCAGAGTTTTATATGTGATTTGGCTGAGCGGCCTTCTCTTCTTTTTTCCTTTTTTGTCGCATCTTCTGTGCCACCTCAGTGACATTGCACCCACATCGCTTTTTGGACTTCCCGCCCATAGCCAAAGTCCGGCACGACCCGCCGTAACCCCGGTACCGGCAATCCACAGGGAGCAGTCAATGTCAAGTCGTCAAGAGACTACCCACCGGAGGAGACACTGGAACAGTCAATGTCAAGTCAAGTCATCAAACGACTACCCACCGGAGGAGACATTGCACTGCGGGGGGGTAATCCATTTCTTGGTGTCTATGGATTATCAATCTCTCCAACCGTGCTCTCAGTGACAGTGAATCAAGTGTGCTGAAGAAAGGACTTAACTTCTGTGTTGCGCTCACATCGATTCCAGTCAAGGAAATCGTAGCTTCCACTGAAGCAGCGTGCAGCCAGATCAAAGACAAAGCCACAGCAGAGAGCCTACGGAGCGAAGTGGTCGAAGTCATTAAGTCCAGCAAGCCACCCAAGTCCAACATTTCACGAGAGGAAAAAACAAGCGCTGAAGAACCTGAGACAGGACGACAGCATCGTCATCCCTGCAGCTGACAAAGGTAGGACCACAGCATTGTTACCGAAAGAGGAATACAACAAGAAAGTACTGACCCTTCTCAGTGATACAGACACCTATGAAAAACTCAAGACTGACCCCACGAAGAAAGTGAAAAAAACAACTTATCAACCTACTAAAGAAACGGAAGAAAGAAGATTCTATCTCCCCTTGTCTTTACCAACGACTTTACCCCACTTCTGAATCCACGCCAAAGCTGTATGGTTTACCTAAGATACACAAGAAGGACGCCCCCCTCCGCCCCATTGTGTCCAGCTGTGGCAGTGTCATGTACAATGCCTCCAAATTCCTGACACAAGTATTAGGACCTGAAGTCAGGGCAGACCGATCACCACATAGTCAACACCACATAGTCAACAGTACAGACTTTGTACAGAAGATGGAAAACCCACAAACTGGCTCCAGGGGAGAAACTTGTCCCCTATGATGTTTGTGCACTGTTCACTAGCATCCCCTGTACCCAAGGCTCTCCAAGTCATCCGGGAGAAGATTGAGGATGACTACCACCTTTGTCACCGGCGTGAACTCACTACAGAACAGGGTGCTAGAACTGTTGGAACTATGCCTCACTAGCACCTACTTTCTCGTTCAACCATGAGTTCTACCAGCAGAAACAAGGAGCTGCCATAGGTTCGCCAGTATCTCCAGTGGTAGCTAAAGTGTACATGAAACAGTTTGAAAAAGTAGCCCTTGAGACCGCTGCCAACCCTCCCAGCATGTGGTACCGCTATGTGGATGACACCATGACCCGCATACAGGAGACGGAGGTTGACAGCTTCACCACTCACCTGAATTCCATCGATGACAGTATCCAATTCACCACCGAAACTGAATCAGAAGGCAAGATCCCGTTCCTGGACACTCTAATCTCCCGAACCCCTGACGACAGGGTGGAGACCACCGTCTATATGAAAACCCACCCACACTGACCAATATCTGAACTTTCACTCCAACCACCCCTCCAGCACAAGAGACCTGTTGTTAACACCCTCATGCACAGAGCCTCTGTACTGTGTTCCACTAAGGTGGAAGAGCTGAAAGAAGAAGAACACATCAAGACTGCACTGCTTTCCGCTAATGGATGCCCTGCATGGATGTGGGGACAACCCTCGAGTTCGCTACCCTTCTACAGATACGGACAGTGTGAAAGTGGGGATCCCTTTCATTAAAGGAGTTTCAGAGCGTCTGGCCAGGACTTCCAACAACATAGATGCAAAGTGCTCCACAAACCCACCAATTCCCTACGCCAGCAACTGACCCATGTCAAAGACAAAACAGACCCCCTCAAGCGGTGTGGTGTAGTGTTCCAGGTAGGATGTCAAGACTGTGCTAATACCTACATTGGCGAGACAGCAAGACCACTCACCACCCTTCTACAGGAACACCAAAACCGATCTACTTCTGCCATACACGAACACCTACAAGCCACAGGCCACAGTTTCAGCCCCCAAGAAACCAAGATCTTATCTACAGAGCCCTTCCTCACAAAAAGAAAAGTTAAAGAAGCCATCGAAATCAAGACTAGACGCCCCAGCCTGAACAGAGATCAAGGTTTTGAACTCCCCCCCATCTACAATCAGATCCTGACAACTATTCACCCCACACCACAGTCGTCACACCAGACCTCGCTGCCACAACAGCAACAGTGAGCTGAAGTAGACAGGACGACCTTGTCGAAATATTCTCAAAGTAAGTTTTTAATTCTGAGGCTAAATATTTTTCTAATGTCGAATCCAGAAACCTATATTCTTATGGAATGTTGTAGCATCGCCCCTGCCTCCCTCCTGGAAAAAAAAAAAAGCTGCGGCAAGATCGCTCAATCTGGCGTACCATGATCAAATTCCCGGAGTGTGAAAGACTCGGAAATGAGGCGAATGGATGCACAGGAAAAAAAAAAAAGGCGTCAGTTTCGGAGAAAACAGAGCAAGCACCATTTCAGCCTGACTCACCTCCAAGTCTGACCTGTCCACACTGCAACAGACTGTTCAATGCCAGGATCGGCCTGGTCAGCCGTCTTCGTACACACACCACCACCCAGTGATAGCAGAGGTCGTGGTCATCTTCGCCCGCGAACGACAGACCAAAACAATGTCTGCAAACTGTGGCGAATTAAAGACACTATAGGTGCCGTTTGAGGTGTTAGCCATTACTGGCAAAGGGGCACCCGGGAAAGCCAGTACTTGAACGAGGGAATGAACTTACGACACACACTGGCTCGCTCAATCTTTTAAGTGGTGTATGGTGTTATCACCCCCTCCTGCGTTCACACCCCCTATTCTCTCCCTTTTATCCTTTCTCTCTTAAAGGTCACTTTGACACACATCTATATCATTCTGGGTAACAATGATGAATGCAATATTATGGCTTGAAACATAGTGTTCGTGTCAGTTTGCCTTGTAGAGTATGTGTGCGTGCCTGCGTATGTGCGTTGTGTGTGTGCGTCTGTGCGTGAAACAGAGAGAGAGAGAGAGAGAGAGAGAGAGAGAGAGAGAGAGAGAGAGAGAGAGAGAGAGAGAGAGGTACTATTATGAATCATCAATGAATAAGATGCAGTTGTCGCTAACGTTTTTACATAGTATCAAAGTGGCTTCATATAGCCTACTCTTTATTCGTTATCATCATAGCCAACATGAAGGGTATTTTTTCGGTCTGTCATTGCTGTGGAAAAAAAAGAAATGTTGTCCAGCAAAGAAACGAGAAGTCAACACTTATGTATATATTGTCATGGAGCTCGTTTTTTTTTTTTTTCTCTTATGCCTCTCTTAAACGCAGGTCATAGGCACCTGTCTTTTCTTTTGATCCCTTTTAAGTGCCATTAAACGCCTTTCTTTACTGGCAGTTTCTCTCTCTTTTTATTTATCCATTCTTTCTTTTCTTTTTTTCCTCTTTTCTTTTCGTCTTTTTACTGCCTTCTTTCAGTTCAACTGCAAAACAAAACATGTTTACCATACTGCATGATTCAGTTGGTGTTGGGGGCTTTTTGTTTGCTCGTATGTCTATGAGTTGAGTACTGGCGAGTGCTTACACGTATCTGTGAGTTTTCTTTTAGTAGTGAGAGGATACATTCGTCTGCGTTATTTCGTCTGCGTAATTTTATGACCATGGATTCATTAACTGCGTCTGGCTACATTTGTCTGATTTTATTTTTGATCGGGGGCAGATTCCAGGTACTTGTGTTATTTATTTTGTCTTGAATATGCAGTAAGCTGTTACACAACAACTGCTGAATCGGGGACATATTCAAAGTTGGTGAATGTATGCGGATACGTGTATAAGCGTAAGAATGTGTGTATTTGAGCGAGCGTTTTTGAGTAAGTGAGTGAGTGAGTGAGTGTGTGTGTGTGTGTGTGTGTGTGTGTGTGTGTGTGTGTGTGTGTGTGTGTGTGTGTGTGTGTGTGCGTACGGCGATTTTTTTCTGTATTGTTTCATTTTATTGTCGAGAAAAAGAATGACAAATAACTGACTGGCTTGCCTCTTCTTAAGTTTCTGTCTTCAAAGGATCATCTTGACCTCTTTAGGCCAGTTCAGTTCAATTCAGTAGTTCATTTCATGTCTTTTCATCGCCAGATGATATTAGACACTTGTTTAAAAAAAAAGGAAAAAAACCCTTCACACTCAACTTATCTAGTACATGCAAAGCCAAATCTGATATGTGCATATTTACATAAGCGAAATATTCTAGTGGTACACAAAGTTGTGATCTTTACCAAAATTTGCAGCTTCTGACTGTGAATAACCATGGCAATTTCAGCAACACATGAACCATATAAGACAGTATTGACATTATCAAAGTTATTCATCTCAATACTTTTCTCCTGATAGAGTGAGGTCAACACTGAGCATTCACCTCTTTAGCCCCTTTTCTTCTTTACTGGAGCACCTAAGGCGGTGATTTTTTTTTTTTTTTTTTTTTTTTTTTTTCCCTAATGCCAAAATCCACCTCTTCATTTTTTGGTGCTTCACACTGTCCTCTTCATCTGCCAAAAAAAACAAAAATCGGAAAAAAAAAAAAAAAAAAAAAATTTCCCACTATCTTTCTTTTTTTTTTTCCTCCAACCAGTCTCTTTCACTCCATGCATAGTCTGTATGTTCTTTACAAATGGACATTTTTTTTTTTTCCGATTTTAGTGTTTTTACGTTTGATACAAAGTGTCTGGGTTTGTTTATGTTCTAATGTGTGGTGTACTGACACTCTCGCTCTGATAATGTGCTGCTTATACAAAGGAAACATAAGTTAAAACAATAGACTTATTATTTTCTCTTCTTTCACTTTTTCCAAGAGAGAGAGAGAGAGAGAGAGAGAGAGAGAGAGGAGAGGGAGGGAGGGAGAGAGAGAGACGGACAGACAGAGCGGCATCGTAGAAATGAATGCAAAATATGTTCCAAATCGTCTTACCAATTGGCTACACTCCGATACGGCCGGCCTTAGGGCGAGAAGAAAGGTTCCACAAGGGAGACGAGGGGAAGCCAACACGCACGACAAAAACTTAGGAGTTTTGCCGCTGTTGCGCCCCCCCCTTGTTCCCCCCCCCCCCCCCCCCCCCCACCCTCCCCCCCAAAAACATCCCCCCCCCCCCCCCCCCCCCCCGCCCCCCAATCCCGTATGTGAGCACACCTGAAAGGATATCGTAGGTCCAAACTTTCCGTCCTCCTCTCAATCTCTCTGCCGAAACGCTTGAGCTCTACTCACGCCACACACCACGACCCCCTTTTAAAAAAAAAAAAAAAAAAAAAAAAAAAAAAAAAAAAAAAAAAAAAAAAAAAAAAAGAGAGAGAGAGAGGGAGAGGAGGGAGGGAGAGGGAGAGAGAGAGAGGTTGAGTAATCGACGGACAGACCGTCAGACAGACAAAGAACAGAAAGATAGGTAGGCAGAAACGGCATCACAGAGATGAAATTTAGAAGTCTGTTGCATGTCGTTTCACCAATTGGCTGTTCCCCGATGAAGCCAACCTTACGGCGAAAACGAAAGGTCCGCAAGGAAGACAAGAGGAAATCCAAGAAGCGAGACGACAGGCATATTAGTATTCCTTCACTCCCCCTCCCCCATCAAGTGCCCCACTCCCCCCCTTAGATAACCTGACCTTCCCTCTCCTCTACTCCGCAACTCTCCTGCAGGAATCCTCTCCCTCCCCCCCTCTCCTGCCGCCCCCCCCCCCCCCCCTCCCATATTAAAACGCCTGAACAATGTAATAGTCTTATCTTTCTCTCCTCCCCCCCCCCCCCCCCCCCCCCCCCCCCCTAGCATAATGAGACACACTCTCTTGCCCACCTAGGGCAGTTTTCCTTTTACACCCCTTCGGACATTATACTCTTTCTCAAAAATGAGTTGTAGAGGGATATCCGTGTTCGTCTTTTTGAAAATACTAATACACATTTTACACAATAATATGATAAAAATTGATACATTGATAATTTGTCTTCGAAACAATCGATTTACTGATGCCAAATAATATATCTGTGTTTGATAATTTAATATGAGCATGTGTTTCTAAGTAAATTTTTTGCTCAATAAATCTCCAAAAATTGTAGACGATCGGACACTCGCAGAAAAAAGTGTTCAATGAAATCAGTTGTGTTAGGACAGTACGAGCATTTGTTTGAGTCTTTTACTTTCATTTTACTAAGCATGATATTAGTGGGATATATATTGTGTAGTATTTTCCAGTGGAGAACTCTAAGTCTTACCTCTTTTGTAACGTCTGTGGCTCGACACCATGCGAATTTGTCTAAGTCAATACCAAACTTTCTGTTCCAGAAGGCATTCGCAGTAGGTGTTGTTTGAATTTCCTTATGTTCCATAACTAGTTTCATTATTTGTTTGGGCTTTGCATTTAGCATACTGGCAAAGCAGGGGAGTGTCCCAGATCCTGCTTCACCTGACTGGATCCACTGGATCCACTGAGCTGGTATGGAGTTGATCACAGCATTGTACTGAAACAATGTAAGGGCTCTGTTCTGGCAAACCCTTTCCTGCATTTCTTCTAAAGATAGTAATCTATTTTCTCTTTTATGAAATATATCCTTAATTTCTCAACGTCATCTTTACCCAGTTTTTGAAATATAATACGTGATTTTTATAACGAATTAAATTATTGTTAAAAAAGCTGTTGACTGTGGAAATTGTTTTTGTCAATATCGTTAAGTTCTATTAGTATTTTGTGGTTTAAATAAACTGCTAACACACATCTTTCCAGAATTCATTTCCAACTAAACTTAACTCTTTTAGGTCTTTAGCTCTGCAGTTTATACAAAAAGTATCTGTCTTTGCGAGGTGTTGTAAATGCCATCTAGGTATTAATGCCCAGTTTTCTTGTTCAGTGGCTTTAAAGAGTTTGCCCGCCCATTGTAAGTACAAACAGTTTTGAAAGTTACTCAGATTAATCATATTAAGTCCTCCTTCCTCCACGCTTGCTTCCATTACTTTTCTTTTGACTTTTTCGAAAGCTTTTCTATTGTTAAATCTTTTCTTCCACAGGAATCTGTAAAGGGTTAAGTTAATTTTGTTTAATACATAGTCTGGGAGTCCTACAGATTGCATGACATAAAGAAACTGACTAAGTAAAAAAAGTTTTTATTACAACAATCTTACCCTGTATACTGATATCCCGTTTACTCCATTCTCTGATCAGTTTATTCATTTGATACATCCTATTACACCAATTATCTTCGATATTCCTAGCCATCCTATCACGTTGGAAATAAATGCCCAATATCTTTATTTTATCAACCGTGGTGAAAGGAAGTTCTGGTTCTCCTATCTGCTTTCCCATGGGTAGGACTTTCGTTTTCTGTATATTAATTTTAAACCTGAGAAACTTTGGAATGTTGTAAAGATTTCTAAAGCTATGACCATGTCTCTTTTATCTCTAAGAAATAAGGTTGTATCATCCGCCATTTGTTTGATTTTTAAAGGATTAGTATCTGGCACAGTGGTTGGGACACTGATGCCAGATATGGAGCTATTTCTGACTTTAATCGCTAACAACTCCACTGCCAGAACAAAGGCTAATGGAGAAAAAGGACATCCTTGTCTAATTCCACAAGAAAGATTAAACGGTTCAGATATCCATCCCCCATGATTTATTGAACTAGCAGGGTTCTTTGTCAGTATGGCAACCCACTTTCTAAATTCAGTTTCGAAACCAAAAAACTTTAAAAGCATGCAACAAAAAATCTTTTGACACTGAATCAAAGGCTTTTGAAAAATCAACTGCCAGTAAGTACCCCGTTTTATTTGTTTTGGTTAAGGTAATTGATTGCATCATCTATTGATCGTATAATTGTAGCAATGTTTCTGCCTTTGATATATCCTACTTGGTCGTTTTTAACTAATTTGTGGATGACTCTTCCAAGTCTTTCTGCCAATACTTTTGCCAGTATCTTGTAGTCAGTGTTTGTAAGAGTTATAGGTCTCCAATTAGTCAGTTTGTCTCTTTCAAGTTCTTTCCCTTTGTGTAACAATGTTATTATGCCCTGCTTTTGGGTATATGCTAGTTCTCCTTTATCAAAAGATTCTACAAACGAGTTTGTTAAGAAAAAAACTTTATTTTATTCCAGAAAAATTTGAAAAACTCAATAGTTACTCCATCGCTTCCTGGCGCAGACCCATTTTTCATCTTTTTTAAGGCGTTTGTTGTTTCATCAATAGTGATCATACCCTCACAACTGGCAACGTCATTTTCATCCAAGCAAGGAATGGTTTCATTTCTAGGAATACATCAACAGATTCACTAACGTTGTGTACTTCTACCGGCTGACTATACAATTTTTTATAGAATGTTACCTGTCTTCTAAAATTTGTCGCTGATCTGTAACTACTTCCCCTGTGTCTTTTACACAACCTTGTGATGACTTTCTTCTTTCCTCTTGCTTTTTCTAAACTGCAGAAATATTTAGTGTTACGTTCACCCTCTTCAATCCACTTAATTCGTGCTCTTACCTGCGCACCTTTTGCTTTGTGTGCTTGTAGTAATTCTATCTTTTGTTTTAATATCAAATATTGTTCTTGGTTGTCTTTACTCGTGACGTTATGAATCATTCGTTTTTCAACTTCCAAGATTTCAAACTCTAATTTCTTTTCCTTTCATCATTTTTTCTTTGATTGGCTAGGATTTTCCCATACTCACTACAAAAATCTCTAATTTTGATTTTACATAATTCCCATGTATGCATATATGAATTTGAGTCTGGAAGGCTATTAATTTCTCTGTCTAACAAATCATCATCTTCTGAACAAATACTGGGTCCTTTAAGAAACTATTATTAAATTCCAATAACTAGGTCCACGATTAAAGTCGCTGCTGTTGAGTTCTAATAATATTGCTTTGTGGTCCGAGTGAGGAAAATTGGAGTGTTCACACAAAACACTGAACTGTAGCATTCCTCGGATAAAAAACAATAATCTAAGCGACGGGCAATAAATGGGTTTGCTCGAGACCAAGTGAAGTCTTTTTCGCTTTTGAAAAAATGCTCTCCACATGTCTGTAAGTTGTAGAGTAGCTACAGTGTGGTTAAATGCTCTAACTTCTGGATCAGCATGGGCATGACCTGATATGATGTCTAGCTCATTGTCAAGAACACAGTTAAAATCACCAACTAGAAGAAAATTGTTTTCACTAAATTCATCTAACGTTTCTTGTAAATTTTTCATGAACAACATTTTTTCTCTTGAGTTATTAGGCGCATAAGCATTTCCGACTTTGAAACTATAATCATTGCAGTTAACTGAAACTACTAGAATTCTGTTATTTGCAATTTCTAATTTAACTTCCCCATCAAAATGTTTAGCTATTAAAATAACTTCTCCTTGACTTCTGTTTGTGCCTTCGTTGTAAAAAATTTGTCCCCCCCATTGTTTTTCCCATATCAATAAATCATTAGTTGTTATGTGCGCCTCTTGAAGACATACTATATCAAATTTCTGAACTTTTAAATAGTGAAATACTGAATTTCTTTTAAATTTATTTTTCAAGCCTCTCACATTAATAGAACATATGCGTATTTTATCCATGAATAATATGGAATTTGTTATGA
>JADBJO010011136.1:43057-46517 GCA_016801955.1 Conus betulinus
AAGCCCTCCTGAAATATGCAACCACTTTCAAATGGTGATCCAGTCCTGTTCCAACGCTTTTCTTTGGGGGCTGTAAATGGCATCACACCGTTCGTTCCAACCCGCTTCACACACACACACACACACACACACACACACACACACACACACACACACATACACACACACACACACACACACACACAGATGGGCGGAGAGGGGATAAAAGAGGAGGGGGAGCGAGAGCAGAGCATTTTTCAAAACACGAACGGCGTTGTGATCTGCTGAGTATGGGAAAGAGATTGGAGAAAAGTGTGGCCCCAACTTTGAGGGAAGGATGGGAAGTCGGGGAGGGGAAGTGGGGGAGGTGGATGTAGATGATGAGAGGAGTGACAGGGGATGCAGGTGGGCGGGGGGAGGGACTAGGGATTGGGTAAGGGGGAGGGGCGTCTGGTAAAGACAAAAGGGGGGCGTGAGGGTGTAAGGAGAGGCATTATTTGCATGAACATTACTATCTTCTTTCGTTTCATATAATCACTTGTACTTTTTTCAGTTCAATACATTAACAAGATCTACATGGCTTTAAAAAAAAAAAGAAAAAAAACTTTTCAAAGTTTGGCCTTAAAGAGCGTTCCACATATATATCTTTTTTTTTTTTGCAACAAAGTTTCCATGGTCCTCACAGATCTATGACACAGTTTTCTTTCCTCTTGGTTTTTCCCTCAGCCACTCACAACATCTTTTCAGTCTTCGCGACTTGCAAAACAACAATAACATTAACAACAACAACAACAAAAACAACAACAACAACAACACACACACAGAGAGTACCTATGCCCCTCTTACAAAAAAGAAAAAGAAAAGAGAAAAGAAGTGACCTACTCGTCCCTAGTCTGTCTGGGTGAAAAGTTCCTGGAAGTTTGCTGAGCCTACTTCACTGCTTTACTCCTGACACTTTCCTCGTCTTTTAAACAAAACAAAACAAAACAAAACGAAACAAACAAAACAAAAAGCCCCAAACCTCGCCAGCGCCTCCTCTCCGTGGGACGCCGTAGACCGGTTAGTTCTCTGATTCCACTGGCAGGTGATAAGCCAGTCCCCTTGTCTGACCCATTTACAACACGTGTGCCATCCATAGACCCTGCCCGATTTCAGTTCCTAGATGGACTAAGGCGCAAGACTTTGAAATCCTTTCTTTTCGTTCTTTCTTTTTTCTGTCCTGCCCTAAAGCTTGCACACAAGTGATCTGTGTGTTCCGTCGACATACTCTTTGTGCAAACAAACAGATATCAACTCGTCAGGCACTTGGGCATATTTTCTGACACACTGCAAGCAAAAAATGTCACATGTTTATTATACTTACAGGGAGCTTGTGTGATTGCATCGCTACCATCGTTTCTCTCTCTCTCTCTCTCTCTCTCTCTCTCTCTCTCTCTCTCTCTCTCTCTCTCTCTCTCTTAGATGAGGCCGAATACAGCTCTCGCGTTTGAATTTTCCACGAAGTAGAAGGGTTCTACCCTCTTGAAACAAGGAGTATTCCCTCTTGTTGGCGCTTCGGATCCTTCGTGAAGTGGTTAAGGATGCGAGGTGCACCGCATGGAGTAAACAGAGCTAGTGAGATGATGCACTAATGTCCGCGCACTCCTCTCTGTTCAGTGTATATTTCTCCATAGAAACGATGTTCCAGTATCCTACTATGCTTTTCAGTGCACGTTACTGAAGGTGTCTCACACACACACACACACACACACACACACACACACACACACACACACACACACACACACACACACTCACTCACTCACAACACTCCGACTGAGAGCGAGGGATAAGAATCTGTCCGACTTTGGCTGAGGTCCGCTCTTTAACGTATATTCTTCTAGTGATGTATCTCTCAGTTGTCTAGGGTGATGTGTGGGCATGTTGCTTTTAGTTCAGTCCTGTATCTCTCAGTTGTCTAGGGTGATGGGTGGGCATGTTGCTTTTAGTTCAGTCCTGTATCTCTCAGTTGTCTAGGGTGATGGGTGGGCATGTTGCTTAGTTCAGTCCTGTATCTCTCAGTTGTCTAGGGTGATGGGTGGGCATGTTGCTTCTGGTTCAGTCCTGTATCTCTCAGTTGTCTAGGGTGATGTGTGGGCATGTTGCTTTTAGTTCAGTCCTGTATCTCTCAGTTGTCTAGGGTGATGGGTGGGCATGTTGCTTCTGGTTCAGTCCTGTATCTCTCAGTTGTCTAGGTGATGGTGGGGCATGTTGCTCCTAGTTCAGTGGTGTATCTCTCTGTTGGCCGTGGTGATGTGTGGGCCTGATTCTGTAGAGAAAAGGACGGCGACACCCAGCTTTGACAGGCAAGGAGTGTCCGTGTTCTGCGGGAAGGGAAGCCACTCAAGCCTTGCTTGAACTGATCACCGTGTACTGAATTAATTCCCTGTGTGTGTGTGTGTGTGTGTGTGTGTGTGTGTGTGTGTGTGTGTGTTATGGGTGTGTGTGTGTGTGTGTGTGTGTGTGTGTGTGTGTGTGTGTGTGTGTGTGGTTATGGGTGTGTGTGTGTGTGTGTGTGTGTGTGTGTGTGTGTGTGTGTGTGGAGACAGAGAGAGAGAGAGAGAGAGAGAGAGAGGAGAGAGAGAGAGAGAGGGGGGGGGGGGGGGGAGGAAGAGAGAGAGACGATATAAAACAGACACAGACATAGGGAGAGACAGACAAAATGACTTGATTTTTTTTTTATTCATAGTATTGACAATAAAAGTGACCAAATCGTGTAATATACTGTCACAAATGCATGTGAATCATAGCGAGTAAAAACAGTTGAAAAATGCATCATCACACAGTATCACAGGGATACATTATTTACAGAGAATAAATGTGACTAAACCGTGCATTAAAGATTTGTTGCCACAATAATTATATAAACCGACTGGAAGAATCGTGACAAAAGATTACCAAAATATTATTACCAGGACACATGGCTCACGGGAAATAGGTGTGTGACAAAAAACATGATCAAAACCGTTACCAACACACACGGTTCTGTGAAGTACATGTGACTGTAGGATGCATTAATGTGTGTCCCAAGAAGGCTTCACTGAGCAAAAAAATAAAATGTGTCTGGGTTATTTTTCTGCGCACGCAGGCTGATACTCCTGTGGATACTCCCTGTATAGACAGGCAAGGATTAATCCCATCTGTCCAACAAAGGGAGTGGGAGTTTTGTGTGTATGACCGTTTTTTATCCTGCCATTAAGGCAGCCATACTCCAGCTTCGGGAAAGGTGCATGCTATGTGTAACGTGTCATCCATACCAACGGCCAAAACTGGCCTTCTCTTCCGAAAGTTGGTGATGGGGATTTTACGTGTGTGCAAGATGTTGTGCGTGCAAGATGTTGTGATACACACGGAACCTCGGTTTATAGTCTCATTCGAAGGAACTGTATGGGAAACGGAGTCACCAAGTTAAATGAAAAAATCAAAATGTGCATCAAAAACA
>JADBJO010011136.1:54459-59459 GCA_016801955.1 Conus betulinus
GCCAGAACAAACACTTTGTCACCAGCTGAGCAGTCTCTGTCTTTTGCACTGCAATCATGATACATCTTCTGCATTGACTGGATATCTTCAACCTTGTGAGACAGTGTTGGCTGTATCAAATCAAGACGCGTCTTTAGTCTCCGCTTCCTGAGAGGTTCTGCAGGAGGCACACCAGTAGTTGGATGAGGCGTGACGTGCTGCTGAACGTGAAAAGTGGCCAACTTGAGTTCCACAGTGAGGTTGGGTGACATCTTCTTCATGGACTCTTTGGATGTCTGAACTGCTCTTTGTGCGAGGCCATTTGAAGCTGGATGGTACAGTGAGACAAGAACACGGCGAATGCCTTGAAACTGAGAGAAGGTTTTGAACTCGGTATATGTGAATGTAGGACCGTTATCAGTCACAATGGTATCTGGTGGTCAGTGTGTAGCTGTTTCCGTAGCATGGGCGATTTCCACAGCCTTAGAAAGGTTATATCTTTCTCAGATAGCAGCTTCTTCTGAGTTATGACATCAGAAAGGTCACACACAAATCTATTTCTACGTGCTTCCTATAAAAATTGTCCAAATTCACACATAGATGCTAAACGTCTAAATTCCACTGCAAAGTCATTCACAGTTTCCAACCCACTCTGTTTTCTGCTATGAAATTTTAATCGTTCACCCATGACCAGTGGCTTGTGTGGTACATGTGCCTTAAGAATGTCAACGAGCTGATCATGAGTTTTTGTTGCTGGAGTGTCAGTTGAGCACACAGCTAACGAAGCAGTAAATAGTATTTTGCACCAATAACTGACAAGAACACACTTCCCTTTTCACCACCAGCTATGTCATTTGCTTTAAAGTACATAGTAGGACGTTCAATGTAACAGTCAAAATTTTCCACTGCTGGATTGAATTCGTCAAATTAGGTATGTTAGCCGTTCTGAATGAAAACAGAACTCCCTTCAGTTTCAGCAAAACAAGAACTTGACCGGCCCACACAACTTCCACACCCTGACACAGCGTTGACTGGGCCTAAAGTAAACCGGCGTCATTACCGCTTGCTAACATCAACGAACAACGACCAATTTCTCCAAGAATTATCAATCTTGTGAGGATTAATATAATTGTACTGAATTCATTAAAAAAAAAAAAAAGGTTTATGAACCTCCCTGCATGAGCCTATGAATCCTCGTCGCCAATCTGATATTCTGGCTCGTTGTTCACACAACTCTTGAAGTTCGATCAACCATTGAATCTGGTTCCCGATTAACTCTCTTCCCGAGAGTATCAAGGGCGATAACCCAACAGCTCTATTTATTATGCGTTTACGTACGTTGAACCCTAATGGCATACGTATGCTAGAGAAACTGTCTGGCCGATAATGTACTTTGAACACACGGTTATTATGTTCTTTTGTCTGGTGATCTTAATGGTAAAACATCTAATGTCTCGCAGAACTCTGAGAACGAGTTTGAATTTAGCTGCGTGTACAGACGTCAGCCTCTCAGTGTTGACAGACAGTCTCAAGACAGTTTGGTGAATAAATATAGCAAATAACTGTTAACATGTGCTCTTCTTGAAAACGGCTTGTGTCATGTGACCTTAAAGGTTGCTACACATATCATTGTGACTTTGGAAGCAGTATCATCGATATTTGTTTTTACGTCTGATGATATGTCTGCCCTTTCTTGTGACTTTTGTCGTTTAAGGGTCCTACGCAATATTGAATCGAATTATTCACCTTTGGTTTGTCTGTAGACATTTCGAGAGAAAATTCTTATTACATTCCTCTCTCCTCTCTCTCTCTCTCTCTCTCTCTCTCTCTCTCTCTCTCTCTCTCTCTCTCTCTCTCTCTCTCTCTCTCTCTCTCTCTCTCTCTGTTCCTTCATGTTACATCATAACGTGATAGAAGTGAACAATTTTATCCACAGAATATAAATGTAAATATCTTTCATGTCGTTTCTTGTGTTATCTAATGAAGGCATTCCATGGTAAATCCACATGTTATAGAAGCCATCATCCACGTAGTGTGTTTTACACTGAAAAACTTTATTTTTTTTTTATAATCCACACAAGTGTAGTGTGTTTTAGACAGGTGACATTCTTAACAATTCATACAAATCCTGGTGTGTTTTAAACATGGTCACACTTTACAATCTACACAAAATGTAGTGTGTTTTAAACATGGTGACATTCGTAACAATCCACACAAATGTGGTGTGTTTTAAACAGGTGACATTCTTAACAATCCACACGAATCTGGTGTTTTAAACATGGTCACACTTTACAGTCTACACCAAATGTGGTGTGTTTTCAACACGGTGACGTACTTTACAATCCACATAAATGTGGTGTGTCTAAAAACATGGAAACATTCTTTACAAACCACACAAGATGTGGTGCGTTTTAAACATGGAGACATTCTTTGCAATCCGCACAAATTTGGTGTTTTTACACATGGTGACATTCTTCACAGTCCACACAAATGTGGAGTGTTTTTAACATGGTGACATTCTTTACAATCCACGTAAATGTGGTGTGTCAAAACATGGAGACAGTCTTTACGATTGACACAAATGTGATGTGTCAAAACATGGTGACATTCTTTACAATCCGCACAAAATGTTGATGTGTCAAAACATGTGTCAAAACATGGAGACATTCTTTACAATTCACATAAATGTGGTGTGTCAAAAACATGGAGACAGTCTTTACAATGACACAAAATGTGAAGTGTCAAAACATGGTGGCATTCTTTACAATCCGCACAAAACGTGGTGTGTTTTTAAACATGGTGACATTCTTTAACATTCACACAAAATGTGGTGTGTTTAAAACATGGTGACATTCTTTACAATTCACACAAAATGTGGTGTGTTTCAAACATGGTGACATTCTTCACAATTTTACACAAAAGGTGGTGTGTTTTAAACATGGTGACATTCTTTATAATTCACACAAAATGTGGTGTGTTTTAAACATGGAGACATTCTTCACAATTTACACAAAAAATGTGGTGTGTTTTAAAACATGGTGACATTCTTTACAATTCACACAAAATGTGGTGTGTTTTTAAACATGGTGACATTCTTTACAATTCACACAAAATGTGGTGTGTTCTAAACATGGTGACATTCTTTACAATTCACACACACATGTGGTGTGTTTCAAAACATGGTGAAATTCTTCACAATTCACACAAATGTGGTGTGTTTTAAAAACATGGTGACATTCTTCACAATTCACACAAACTGTGGTGTTTTTAAAGATGGTTACATTCTTTACAATTCACACAAAATGTGATGTGTTCTAAACATGGTGACATTCTTTACAGTCCACATAGATGTGGTATCAAAACACGGTGACATTCGTTGCAATTTACACAAATGTGACGTGTCAAAACATATGGACATTCTTTACAATCCACACAAATGTGGTGTGTCAAAACATGGAGACATTCTTTACAATCCACATAAATGTGATGTGTCAAAACATGGGGACATTCTTTACAATCCACACAAATGTGGTGTGTCAAAACATGGAGACATTCTTTACAATTCACACAAATGTGGTGTGTGTTTTAAAAATGGTGACATTCTTTACAATCCACACAAATGTGGTGTGTCAAAACATGGGGACATTCTTTACAATCCACATAAATGTGGTGTGTCAAAACATATGGACATTCTTTACAATCCACATAAATGTAGTGTGTCAAAACATGGAGACATTCTTTACAATCCACACAAATGTGGTGTGTCAAAACATGAGACATTCTTTACAATCCACACACATGTGATGTGTCAAAACATGGGACATTCTTTACAATCCACATAAATGTGGTGTGTCAAAACATGGAGACACTCTTTACAATCCGCACAAATGTGGTGTGTTTTAAACATGGTGACATTCTTTCCAATTTTCACAAATGTGGTGTGTGTTTTTTAACATGGTGACATTCTTTAACATTCACACAAAAATGTGGTGTGTGTTCAAAACGTGGAGACATTCTTTACAATCCGCACAAAATGTGGTGTGTTTTAAACATGGTGACATTCTTTACAGTCCACATAGATGTGGTGTCAAAACATGGTGACATTCGTTGCAATTTACACAAATGTGACATGTCAAAACATGGAGACATTCTTTACAATCCACACATATGTGGTGTGTCAAAAACTTGGAGAAATTCTTTACAATCCACATAGATGTGGTGTGTCAAAACATGGGACATTGTTTACAATCCACACATATGTGTGTGTGTCAAAACATAGGGACATTGTTTACAATCCACATAAATGTGGTGTGTCAAGACATGGAGACATTCTGTACAATCCACATAAATGTGGTGTGTCAAAACTGGGGGACATTCTTTACAATCCACATAAATGTGGTGTGTCAAAACATAGGACATTCTTTACAATCCACACAAATGTGGTGTGTCAAAACATGCGACATTCTTTACAATCCACATAAATGTGGTGTGTCAAAAACTTGGAGACATTCTTTAATCCACATAAATGTGGTGTGTCAAAACATGGGACATTCTTTACAATCCACACATATGTGGTGTGTCAAAACATAGGGACATTGTTTACAATCCACATAAATGTGGTGTGTCAAAACATAGAGACATTCTTTACAATTCACATAAATGTAGTGTGTCAAAACATGGAGACATTCTTTGCAATCCACACAAATGTGGTGTGTCAAAACATGGAGACATTCTTTACAATCCACACACAAATGTGGTGTGTCAAAACATAGGGACATTGTTTACAATCCACATAAATTTTGTGTGTCAAAACATGGAGACATTCTTTACAATCCACATAAATGTGGTGTGTCAAAACATACGGACATTCTTTACAATCCACACAAATGTGGTGTGTCAAAACATAGGGACATTGTTTACAATCCACATAAATATGGTGTGTCAAAACATGGAGACATTCTTTACAATCACATAAAATGTGGTGTGTCCAAACATGGAGACATTCTTTACAATCCACATAA
>JADBJO010011136.1:64459-66978 GCA_016801955.1 Conus betulinus
AGTGGGAAGGGGTGTGGGTCATGGTCTTGTGGGCGCTAGGCCTGTGTTACATTATGCAACAGGTTGATGATGCCCTTTGTTTTTACTGTCACTGTCACAAACATGTTGATGCCCTTTGCTTTACTGTCACTGTCACCAACATGTTGATGCCCTTTGTTTTACCCTCGCAGTCACCAACATGTTGATGCCCTTGTTTTACCCTCGCTGTCATCAACATGTTGATGCCCTTTGTTTTACTGTCACTGTCACCAACATGTTGATGTCCTCTGTTTTTACCCTTGCTGTCATCAACATGTTGATGCCCTTTGTTTTATTGTCACTGTCACTGTCACCAACATGTTTATGCCCTTTGTTTTACTGTCACTGTCACCAACATGTTGATGCCCTTTGCTTTACCCTCGCAATCACCAACAAAGATGTAGTTTTGTCCCATGTTACAGAACACGTTGTTTTTCAAAATAGTAACACATGACAAACTTTTACCATCCATCATCATACGAACCGTAAAACTTACCAGTGTCATCTGTTTTCCCTACCACAACAAATGTTTCCATGCACAGTACATCGGAGAAACAGACAGGCCAACAAACAAAAGTCTCAACACTTGCTTCTGTCTGTATCACTCTGATATCAAGAGCTCAGGCATCCTTGTCACCAAACACTTTAACCACAATGACTGCCCTTCACCCCTCCTGACATAGATTTTTGCCCCAGGAAAAAATATGATGAACAAGTTAATCCTACGAGTGTGTTGACATGAAACAGCGTAAAAAGCAGAACCAGGTACAGAAACAACCATAGTAACAGCTGGGACAACGAACAACAAAAGCAGAACCAGGTACAGAAACGACCATAATAACAGCTTGGACAAACGAACAACAAAAGCAGAACCAGGTACAGAAACGACCATAGCAACAGCTTGGACAACGAACAACAAAAGCAGAACCAGGTACAGAAACGACCATAGTAACAGCTTGGACAACGAACAACAAAAGCAGAACCAGGTACAGAAACGACCATAGTAACAGCTTGGAACACGAACAACAAAAGCAGAACCAGGTACAGAAACGACCATAGTAACAGCTTGGACAACGAACAACAAAAAGCAGAACCAGGTACAGAAAACGACCATAGTAACAGCTTGGACAACGAACAACAAAAAGCAGGAGCGCAGCAGTTAGTTAGAAAACTGTAACAACAATAGCAATAGAAACGATTGAGACAAATCATTTGTCTTCTACAGTTGTATTTCCCGTTTCTGTCACAACTCTTTGGCCAGTCATCAGAGATGTGACTCACACAAATGACCAGAGCATATGACTATCTCATTCATAACAGTGTAGGCGTGCGCGCGCGCGCACACACACACACACACACACACACACACACACACACACACACACACACACAAAGTGCACACCTGCGCGCGCGCGCACACACACACACACACACACACACACACACACACACACACACACACACACACACACACACACACACACACACACACCAGCACGTGAAGGATTGTTCATCTGGAGTGGAGTCAAAAAAAAGAAAGGTCGCACAAATATTAAAGTGGTTGCGTTTCCAATGGGACCTTTGTCGTTCAGGCAAATGAAAAAAACAACAACAACAACAACAACAACAACGAAAACAAAAAGCCAGTTGAGCTCCTCAAATCAATATAGGAAATTTTGAGCTTTTTTTAATTCACAGCTGAACGAAAAGAAGAATTGTAGTAACATATTGAAAATGGTCGTTATGTTTTCTAACACAGACCAATGTCAACCATCAGCAGAACAATGCGTTGAAGCCTCCACTTCTAACACAGACCAATGTAAACCATCAGCAGAACAATGTGTTGAAACCTCCACTTCTGGTGATTGTAGACCAGTGCAAGGGTCCAAACAAATATAGATGGGGAGAGTAGGGGGGGGGGGTAGAACAAAGGGAGAAGAAATACATCAACGTGCTCCAGTTTGTGGGTATTCACTATCATTAAATAAAGCTTTGAAAGTGAAGTTACCAGTAGACGTGTTGAAGTTATGACAGACATGACCTGTGCTGCTCTCTGCCTAAACAATAAGGAAGGGATCTCGCCAGAAGATTGCAGTTCAGTCGCAAAGCATAACTGGATGGTATATTGCTATACATTCACAACTAAAACCATGCAAAGCACGCCTGAATGGTATATGGCTAAAGTATTCACAGCTAAAACCATGCAAAGCACTCTTGAATAGGTTATGGCCAGAGATTCCCAGCTAAAACCATGCAAAAACACACCTGAACGGTTCAGAGATTCACAGCTATAAACCGTGCAAAAACACACCTGAATGGGTTCGGAGATTCCCAGCTAAAACCATACAAAACACACCCTTGAATGTTATAATGCCAAAGATCCACAAGCTAAAAACCATGCACAACACACCCTGAAAGGTATATCGCTAGAGATTCCAGCTAAAAAACCTGCAAAACACACCTGAATGGTGCGGAGATCCACAGAGTAAAACCACGCAAAA
>JADBJO010011137.1:7500-20000 GCA_016801955.1 Conus betulinus
AGACAGACACCTTTAGTTTTTCCAAGACTCTGCAATCGAAACCATCTGCCCCCAGCGGAGGCAAGAAATCCGCTACCCCTGTGATAAACTCCCATGGTGGTGGCGTAAAAACCTGCCTCCCATTCTGCCCAGCAGACACAGGTTGGGAGACTCTCTGCTGCTCTGCTTCGACCTCCCCTCTCCAAAAAAAACCCCCTGTTCCCCCCCCAAAAAAAGGCCCCCAACCCCCTGTTCCTCCCAGGGCACTCGCGGCCCCCAAGCGGTGCCTCATCAAGGCACGATCCCAGGGAAGCCCTCTGGTGTAGAGGTCATTGAGGTGGATTGCCCATCATCTGCCTCCGGAGCTCAAGAAAAAAAAAAAAAAAAGTCCAGAGAAAAGACATTCAAGTTTGGAAACACGCAATCCATATTCTCCTTTGCAGTCGGATGATGATGAGACAGTAATGGACTGAGAAGTCTGTTGCCATCTCTCCATCCTCATGGATTCAATATCTCACTGGAACATTCGAGGTTTGAACTCTAATTTTGAAGAGCTGCAGCTCCTCTGTCAACATTAAAACCTGCTGTCTTAGCTCTTCAAGAGACTCTGATACGCTCTGACAAATCTTTCTCTTTATCAGGTTTTAATGTTCTTTCTAAACCAGCACAGCCTTCTGCAGTTGGAGTGACGGGTGGTGTGTCGTTGCTTATCCACAAATCTCTCTTCTGTTTAGCCCTGTCTACCTCAGTTCTCCCCTCCAAGCTTTAGCTGCCAGAGTCTCTCTGCATAAAACGGTCACTATTTGTTGTCTATATCTGCCTCCTTCTGTATCCATCAGTCGACAAGAACTGGTCAGCCTGATTGAGGAGCTTCCACGACTTTTTTTTTTGCTGTTGGGCGATTTCAATGGGCACAATCCTCTTTGGGGTAGCGTTGATACTTCGTCTAGAGGTCTCCTTCTGGAAAACGTCTTCTCAGAGCTTGACCTGTGTTGTCTTAATGATGGATCTCCAACCTTCCTCCACTCTGCTACTGGTGCTCTCTCATGTTTGGATCTGTCAGTGTGCGACCCCTCGCTGGTCCTGGACTATGAGTGGTCGGCACTTGACGATCTGCATGGGAGTGACCATTTTCCAATTGTTCTAAAATCCAAAATAACTGAAAGCCGCACTGTTCCAGAACATCTAAATTTCAACAAGGCGAACTGGGATCTTTTTGCAGGAACTGCCGTGGGGAACTCACAGAGGAAGTTCTACAAAGTCCGGATCCCGCAGAAACGGTTTCCAATATCCTCCAAAAATGCGCCAAGGCCTCCATTCCAATTTCAAACAAACAAACCCCAAATGCCAAAGACACCCTGGTTTAATTTTGACTGCCAACAAATCTCAAAAAAAGTACGTAAACGGGCTCAGCGTCTGGTATACCAACGACCCTCTGGTCCTAACGCCCGAGCCCATCAGAAACTCCGTGCTAAATCGAGACATACTTTCAAAATCAGTAAACGTCGGTCTTGGAGAAACTTCTGCTCCGCACTGACATCTAAAACTTCAAAGAAAAAAGTTTGGAACATCATCAGAAAAATCAAAGGGAAGAACACCAACCCCTCCATTCATCACCTGAAACTTGCCGATGCTTTGATCACTGACAAACAAGCTGTTGCCAATCTGTTGGCCTCCACCATCCAGCAGAACTCTTCATCTTTAAATAAATCTGCAGCCTTTTTAAAACAAGCAAATTAGAGAGAAATCTTCATACAATTTCACACATCAGACAACTCTGAAGCTTACAATCTGCCTTTCTCGATTAGCGAACTAAAATCAGCTTTGCAAACCTGCAATGACTCTGCCCCTGGTCTGGATGACATTCATTATCAGGTTTTGAAACACCTTCCAGAAAGCTGTCTCCAGACCCTTCTCAAAGTCTATAACCATATCTGGACCACAGGGTGCTTCCCGCCCTCCTGGCGGAAAGCCCTGATCATTCCAATCCCCAAACCTGGAAAGGACCCTACCAACCCATCAAACTATCGCCCAATAGCTCTGACCAGCTGCCTGTGTAAGCTGATGGAAAAGATGGTCAACTCCCGTCTGATGTGGAAGCTGGAAACCGACGGCCTTTTGGCCAGTGAACAGTGCGGGTTCCGCAAGTACCTCTCGACAGTTGACCATTTAATCCGTCTAGAAACCACCATTCGCAACGCCTTTGTCAACAAGCAGCATGTGGTCGCTATCTTTTCGACCTAGAAAAAGAAAAGATAGAAAAACACATATGGACATCAGGGTGGAAATCAGGGATCCTCATGGATTTGCATAAACTTGGCTATTTTCGTGGTTTATCTGCCTATTTTTATCGAAGTTTTTCTGGCTGATCGACAGTTCCAGGTGCGTGTTGGCACCACACTCTCGGACATCCATGGGCAGGTTGGGGGTGTGCCTCAGGGGAGCATCCTTTCTCCTGCCCTTTTCAGCATTAAGATCAATGACATTGTGAAATCGGTAAGCCAGGGCTCTTCGTCTTCTTCGTTCGTTGACGACTTCGCGCTGTACGCAGTTGGAGCTTCTTACGCCAGCGTACAGCGGCGACTCCAACTTTGTGTCAACATTCAACAGTGGGCCGAGGAAAACGGTTTTTACCTTTTCACGTACAAAAACCCAGTCAATCCATTTTCACAATTTTCGTCAATTTTTTGCTGATCCTGAAATTCTTCTGGATAAGACCACCATTCCAGCTGTTAAGGAAGCGAAATTTCTGGGGGTTATTTTTGATCAAAAACTGAACTTTTTCCATATTAAAAGCCATAAAAAAAAAACCTCAAAACTTCTTGCCAGAAAGCTCTGAATCTGCGGCGGGTCGTACACACACACTGACTGCTGCGCTGAAAGAAAACTGCTGCACCTCTACAGAGCCCTGGTCCGTTCCAAACTGGACTATGGTTGTGCTGTGTATGGCTCTGCAAGACCTTACCTACCTCAAACTCTTAGACCCTATCCACCATCAAGGGCTTCGTCTATGTCTTGGAGCATTCCGCACCACCCCTGTGTACAGCCTGTACGCAGAGGCAGGTGAACCCTCACTGTCCAACCGCAGGTTGAAACTATCTTTGAACTACTATATCAGACTGTTCTCTGAACCAGAAAACCCTGCCTATGACTGTGTCTTTGACCCTCAGTTCCAAAACAAATTCGAAAACAACCCTACCTGTATTCCGTCGTTTGGCCTTCGTATGCAGCCTCACGCACGGAATGCAGGTCTAGACCTAGGAGTTGTGTCTGATTTTTCCAAGTTTCCAGATGAGCCTGGACCCGTGGACCTTTTTCACACCAGACATTCGTTTTGATCTTGCAGCTTTTCGCAAAGAGTCCACCAGCTCTCTGGGCACAAGGCGTTGTATATGCTGAGCTGAGTTCAAAACTCCCATCCTATCAGAAAATTTTCACTGACGGTTCCAAGTCTGAAGATGGAGTGGCCTGTGCAGCCTACTGCCCTGGTGCTCCTTCTCAAATACTGTTAGTTAGAACATATTCCTTCAGACGCTTCTGCCTACTCTGCTGAACTTACAGCTCTGGTTCTGGCACTAAGAATAATCTCCCAGTCTCCAAAGAGGGACTTTCTGGTTTTTTGTCGGACTCGCTGTCGGCTTTGGAGGCATATCTGGCCGCAACCTTCAGCACCCCGAACTTTTACACTTTTTTGACCTTTTTACCAAGTTGACAGCGGAGGGTTACAACATTCTTCTGGCTTGGGTTCCCGGTCATGTTGGCATCGGAGGGAACGAAATGGTGGATCGTTTGGCCAAGAATGCCACAAAGAGAACTGTCAAAACTGTCAAACACACCTATCCCCTGCTCGGATCTGAAACCCAAAATTAACGATTATGTAAAAGACCTCTGGCAGGAGGATTGGAATACACAGACGGATAACAAACTCTTTCAGATCCGTCCAAACCTAAGGAGTTCCTCCCGTCTTCGTCGTCTGGTGGTCGTAAAGAAGAGACAGTTCTGTGCCGGCTGCACACCGGCCATTCGTATTTTACCCATTCCTACCTTTTAAAGAGTGAAGAAGCTCCTTGGTGCATTCCGTGTCATGTGCCCCTCACAATGAAACATATTCTTTTAGAGTGTTGGGATTTGCACATGATGTGAGACACAAACATTTTACAGCAGATTCCATGAAAACCTTGTTCAGAGATGTTCCGCCTGACGCGATCTTTGAGTTCTTGAAAGAGGTTAACATTTTTCATCGGATCTGAGATTTTACAGTGGAAAGATTTTTAACAAAGTTTTGGATAGTTGATTTTAACGTGGTGACAGCCCTGATATGGCCCTTTTGCGGTCGGCTTCCGACGTTTTCACGCTGACAGAGGCGGCTGGAGGCAAAGTGGAGATCTATGGTACGTTTTGAGCACATCAGAAGGGCCAGTTTCCTCATCATTATGACCATCCTCCTCCTCCTCCTCTTCCTCCTCCTCTTCCTCCTCCTCCTCTCCTCCTCAGTCAGATCGTCATCTCATGACTCAGATCATCAACAGAGACAGCTGTTTTTACCTTATAGATATGTAGCCATGGATGCTTGCACAATTACATTTTTTCAGCAGCTTCCATTTTTTATGGTCATATATTACCAAGCGTGTATCCATCAACTTATAAATCCGATCAAATGGTTTTGTTACATGACCTGCCAATGATAAGTGATTGTGTGATTATGCGCGTGAACAGTGTATGTACAGACATTTGTATTTAATCGGTGCAAGCATGAAAGCCAGCTGCTGAACACCTGAACCTTCTGTTAGTGTGTGATAGGAGAAACATTCAAAAAGACATCCATTTTACAGAAAATGAAAATACTGTTGGGGGAAAAGCTGAAAAATTGCAAATGTTTTTCATTAGGATTACTTGCAGAGCTACATTATGTGTTGTCAAATTTGGTTCATACTTACACTAACAGACACATATGTACCGATCTCTTCTTGAAAGGGCCACGAGATTTTTGAATGTTAAAAATGCTATATTAAACTGTGCACAGTAACACCTTCCTTACTGAGCCAGGAGGTAATCTTCTGTTTTTCTGCCGTGTTATTATGCCAGACTCCAAAGATGGGACCTGCAAGTGCCACCCGATTCAAGACTTTGTGAAGAATGTGGACATGACGGGCAAGGTGTTAGTGGCCCTGGAACTGCCTGCCCTGGACAAGGACGAACGATTCCGTTCCTACAAGATCACGCCTCGCTCACAGGTGGGCTTTACCCTCCAGTAAGGACTTCTGCATTGAGGTGTGTTGAGATCTACATGTTGCTGATTATGTGTGGTCGACTAAATGGATGGATAGGGATTTGCCAACCTTGAAATGGAAAGTTTCAAATTCTGCCTAGCTCATACCCAAAAGACTGCTCTTGTTCTCTGTTTCTGAACTATCCGCACCATTCCACTCGATTTCTTCAACATTGCCATTTCCTGTTGATAGCCATCTAGGGAGTTCTGTTTCGTACATGTTTTTTCCATGTCTGTTATTGTAACTTCTTAAGACTTGTTAGTTGAAGATTCATCCATCTGTTTCCAATTCTGTATTAAGTAAGTGATACTGTATGTATTGTTTTGTGCATGTGTTTGTATTTCGACCAGCCTTTACAAAGATTGTAACGTATTTTGTCAGGTACATCTAATGAGGATCGTTGAGTTTGCTGCGGATGAGTTGCGTGTAGGAAAGTTATGTGAGCATGAAGATGGCTCTTTAGGCATACACAAAACAGCAGAATAGGACTGTCAGGTTGTAAGTTTTGAAGTACGCTGACTTCAGGTGATAGTTGAACCACTGGAAGTAAGGATGAGTTCCCAGACAACGAATGAAACGAATTACTAACTGGAAGCAATAGATAATCAGAGTTTAAGAAAAAAGAATATTTGTGGTTTGTTAATGTATATATATATCTATCTCTGCACTTCCTACAAATTGGAAGAAATTTTGTCAGATTAGTCCTTTCTTTGTTCTTCGTTTATTTCCCCTTTTGTGTCTCATGTGTTTAACTTGTCTGAAGAAGACTGAGAGGTAAAAATGTGTTGCCTATGTGTCATAATTTGTATGTTCCATTCGTTTGGTGGTCTAGTAATTCAGTTTCTGTTTTCATTGGGATTTTTATCCTGGAATTATGATCATGTAAGCTACCATAAGAGTGCGATTGACTTATCGCCTCATGAAAACGATTCCAAGGGCAATTAGACAAATGTAATCATGGACTTACGCAAGATCATGTTTGAAAAGAAACAATAAATGCATTTCAAACACATGACTGAGTTAGTGTTGCACATAATATCAAAGTACATGTTTAAAGTCATTTGAATGGATTGTATTGACAGTCACAAATAAAAACGATTGTATACTTAAGAACTGGAATCAAATGATATATACAAAGAAAAAGCATGAACATAAATATTACACACGTGCACACAAATGTGACTTTGCTGTAGTTTACTCTATTCTGTATCAGGTCTCTGACTCCCTTTCTAACACATCTTTTTCTTTCTTCAGAATGCCCATGCGTACGTCAATGCCGCCTTCAGATTCAAGATTTTTGAAGATTCTCAGAGATTCTTGGCAAACCGTCCATTGTCATCGGTGGAATCAATGAGAAGTTTGTAAGCAGTAACGTTAAATTTTCATTGGCTGTTTGTTGTTGTTGAGAATTTTGTACTTCAGATCATGAGAAAAAAAGAATTTCTTATGATAAGTATGCATAATGTAAGTACTACATTAATTCCATCGACCATGAGCATGAGGCCAGGTATGTGTTTCTGTGCAAGTACGCACGCACGCAAGCGCGCGCACACGCACACACACACACACACACACAGACACACACATACATACATACACATACACATGCACGCACGCACGCACGCACGCACGCACGCACGCACGCACGCACGCACGCACGCACACACACACACACACACACACACACACACACACACACACACACACACATGCGCGCGCGCGCGTGCGCGCGCTCATTCCGGTTTGATTGGCTAGTTACTTTGATCTCAGTGTGGTCGTCGGGAAATGTTACTGTCAGTTAGCACTGGCTGTGAATGAGGTCACATAAATAGTTTAATACTATGTGTTGAAATCGAAGTGTGACAATATCAGGTGCATTGCTGAAGAGGTCTTTGTAATAGTAAATGTTCTTCAGCCTTTTTTCAGCTGTAGGTTCTTCATGGCTTTTTGCTCAATAAATGATGTTTGTTATCATTTCCTATGAATTTATGACTAGTTTTATTCACTCGTTCTGTTTGATGTTTTTCTTAGTTCCATGCAGAACAGACGGAAGACTTTCTCAACGGCAAGGAAATAAAAAATGCAGTTGTCCAAGGTAATAATTCATGCATGCATAATACTGGTAATGGATAGAAGTATGTGAACTGAACTACAATATTTGTATTATCATGCACAATGCATCAAATTTGCTTATAATGTTTCTATACTAGCTCAGTATTTTTTTTATGTTTTGTAAGTGGCCTTTTAAAACCGTTTTCACTATTCATTCGAGAAGAAATATGTAGATGGTTTTACCTCTCAAATTTTTTTGTTGTTTAAACCATCAGAGGAAATTGTTACAGTTGTTGGAGCTGTCGACCCTGACTGAACAGAATGGAGTGACAGTAATGCTTGCTGTTTGTTTTATGAGAGAAATACTCAATATTCTGCTTGATTTTCTGAGATTTTAGTTTCATAGTTTCACGTTTTAAAGCACCAGTTTTAAGTTTTAAGCACCACTTAAAGTGTGCATACAGAAAATGGGGAAAACATTAAGTTTAAACGTGTTTTAATGGCAAAGACAACAATTAACTCTTAAGATAATTGAAGATAATGCTGCGGAGTTTCATGATGGTCTAATACTATATGACAGGACTGTACTGCACGCTGCCTCACAAAATGTACTCAAGCATTCATCAGGCCTTTGAGATTGAGAAGCTCGCAGTGATGGTCAAGGAATTCGAGTAATACTGTCAGAGATGCATGCACTGAGTCGACGAACTTCAACAATATAGTTCAAGCTTTCCCATATCACACTAGGCTATGAGCAGGTGCCAGCCGGAGCGAAAAATCCTACAAGCCAGTGCGTCTGACGGGTTTGGCACTCACGATCTCCCTGCCCAAAAGCCCGTTGTGCTAGCTACTGCTTGGCAGTGGTTGGTGCAGGAACCAGTTTTGATTGAAACACCGAAAGTGCACGTACTTTGCTAGAAGAAAAGAGCGAGAAAGTCACGTGTTAGGGAAGAAGAGCTGAGCCAGGAGCACCTGTTAACACACAGAAACTGGGTGTCTGCTGTGCAGTGGCGCTGTGCATTCTGCAAGGGGAGCTGAACCCCACTCCGGATCCCGTCCTGCTCCGCCACAGTACAGACGAGACGTGGCTGTCACCCTCTTGTACAAGGCAAGCGCAGCTTTACCTCTGTCTACAAAGGGACGAAAGTTCAAATACTTTGTGCGGTATTGTGTTTTAGAATCTAATTGTCAGCACAAGCGTCTCTGTTACAGATTCAGGCCGCTAACCCTGAGAAGAGTGGATCGCCACATTTTTTTTTAAAGTGGGCTATGCGTGTGTTTACCTATCAAATCATGTTTTCTTTAATTTTGCCGAGGACAATTCCTAAGAGGCAATGAGTTTATTTATGTGTTTCACGAGTGTGCTGGACATGTGATCTCGATTTATTGTGTCATCTGAGAGTCTAGCGTTCAGACCACCGTTCGAGATGTAATTGACACGAGGGGGAGGAAGGGGGCAGCCCATTCCGTGTTTTGCTTCCCAGGCGAGCTTCTTATTCATTGGCTACCTGTTTGTACAAGGAAGCCTTTCTAACGCACGTATACTTAAGTCATCATATCATTATATAAACATCTAAATAAACATCGAGAGAGAGAGAGAGGAGAGAGAAAGAAAGAGAGAGATTTAGAGATATATATAGATGCATATGTATGTGAATGCACGCGCGCGTGTGTGTGTATAAACATAAGCGGAAAGATTATCCTCTACATTTATACTGTGTACGTGATGATTTTAGTTTTTCAGCAGCTTATTTCCTTGCCACACTTTCATTTCATTTTCTTTCTCTACCCTTCGCTGCTATTTTGGGGTGCTGTTGGATTCCGTTTTTGAACTCTTGGTGGTGAGAATACTACAGAATTGTAGACTGTGATGTCTCCATGTGATGCCTAGGGAGACTGCAGAAACCCTAAATGAGTGGCCACGTCTAGCAGGTAGCATGGTCTCTAGCTCTGCCTTTTGAGTGATTATGTTGTGCGTGTTCTTGTACGTTTCTTGGACTTCTGTCACTATTCAGTGATGAACTGGGCTTCGTATAGTATGTTTACTGGCGATGTTTACAATAAGAGCTCCGACATACTTCGACTATTTTCTTAATCAATTTTGGTGAGCATTCTTGCTACTCAGTGTTCTCAGTGTCGGCCATGGTGTCATCAGTTCGTATCTCTGCACATGAAACATGCCCATTCTCACTTCTTCCACCCACCCTTGGCGCCTTGGCAACAACAGTTACCTGAATGTTGAACTTTCTGGCCATATAACCAGCGTTTGTCGTACACACTAGATCAGACTCTGTCCATACCACCAGCCACACTCCATTCTTCTGTTGCCGTCGCAGTCAGGCATGCTGGTGGTTGATAACCATCTCCTCCGTATCCTTAGTCATCGGGCAGGACATCACAAGCAGAGGAGAATCAGTGTTGTGTGTGTGGTCTTAAAGACACGAGCGGATGCGGGTGAGTCTGCAATTGCCGAATTAAAGACGCGAAGGTTGGAACACTTTGACAATCTTATTCGTGTGCCTATTGCTTGCAAGGACTCTGTGCAGTCAGCTAATGTGACTATTGGGCTGTTAAATGCACAATCTGTTGGTGCAATAAAAAACGGACCTGTCGTCAACGACTACATCCCTGAATACGGTATTGATATTTTTCTGTGTGACGGAAACGTGGCTGCGTAAAGCTGGTGACATGGCCAAGTGTCGCGGGCCCCCCCCCCCCCCCCTCCCCCCCTCTCTCCCTTCCCCTTGGATACATGACCACCTCATTTGGACCACAGCCACTGCGGGGAAGGCCTTGCTGTTGTTGTTTTGAAACGACTTTGGCCCATTATCGCTTTAGAAACAGAGTTTCCATTTCACCCACCCATCTTTTAAAGTCTCAGTTGCTATCTATCCCATTTGATCAAACACAACTGAATGCCTTATGTCTCTATCGAGCCCCACCGAGTGAAAGGAACTAAATGACTGGTGTCATGTTATTGGAAGATTCCATATCTGCTTGAACATACTAATGTTTCTAAACGGTCCGCTTCTCACTCGCAGTGATTTGAACTTTGACTCTGACTGCCCATCCGGATCATACACAACTAAGGTTTCAGGCATCATTAACCTTTCGAATCTCTCCCGGTGTGTTATCAAGTTGACCCAAGTCAAAGGGCGTCTTGTTGACTGGGTAGTCCGCAGGGATGAGGAATGCATTCTCAAGTCATATAGACTGTCCGTACAAAGCCTTGGCGTCGGACTGTTTAGTGGCACCAGACCGAAGTCTCACTATGTCTCCTATGGCCCAGGGAGTACTGTGACGTGCGTAGACTGGTCACCATTGAACGGGAAATGTTGAAGGCTGACCTTCTGGCTAGCCTGCCGCTCTGGCTGTCTGTTCACAAGATATTCTAAAGCCTCTCTGCCGTACAAGAACGTCATGCTCCAGTGTCCAGGAGCGTCATCTCCAACTGCCCACTATCAGCCTAGTACAACTCTGGACACGACTTTTCAGTGCCGAAGCAGAAATGGAGGATAGCTGATAAAGCGTGGTGCACTAGTAGACTGACTGTCCAATGCCACACTTTCGAGCAACAAGAGACTGTGTCACCGCCAGGGTAGACTGTGCAGTCAGCATTCTGCTGCTTAAAGATTCTTGCATGCACAAAATCTACACAGTTATTTAATGCCCCAAAAACACTCCTGAGAAAACCGTGAATGAATCCCTTCTTCCAACCTCATTTTTATCACAAGAACTTCCGCAGAAGTTTTCCTGACTTTTTCTTTAACAAACTAATATTGATACGACAAAACTGGTCCTGCTATTACCTCCATCGTCTCCTGCATGTGACAGAACTTACACCGGATCAACTTTAAACATTTACAACCACTTTCTGAACAGTATGTTTGAAAAAATCTTGTGTCAGTAATTCTCCAAAGTATATGAAGGTGATGGCAGGACCTTCTGCAGCGCGAATGACCTGACTCGCTACTGCCCCACATTACTTATGTCATGAATTGATTCTCTCTGTCTGGCTCATTTTAAAATGTCTTCAAAGCTTGCATCACCGGACCTCACTCAAAGAAAATCCCTTCCCTTGCCCCAGTTCTCTCCAGCTTGACTTTTCAGCCCGGAATAATGAAAAAAACAATTCTTCACAGCAGTTAGACCACTTTGAACAAAACAGTCTTATATATCCTCATCAGTCAGCTTAGAGAGTGGACACAGAACTGACACAGCTGTGCTAAAAATTACAGATGATTTACTGACTTCCTTCGACGAAAGTAACATCACCTTGTTGGCCATACTCGACCTTTCAGCTGCCTTTAATACGACTGACCTTTCAGTTCTACTACAATGACTACAAACGTTTGTAGCTCAGCTTCTTCCTGCCAGGATCTTTTCCTCCTCTCTGACTGATCGTTCTCAGACCAAAAGATAGTAGCATTTTTGCTTATACTGTGTGCATAAATGAACACATTTCTCGGCCATCTTCTCTGTCTTATGGAGTTCCCCAGGGTTCTGTGCTGGGACCGACTTTATTTGTGCTGTACGCTGCTCCTGTCTCTGATGCCATCAGTCGTCTGTTCATGCTGCTTGAGAGTTTCGCTGATGGTACTGAGTTTACCAACTGATGGTACTGAGCTTTACCAATCTACCACTTTACAGAAGTCGATAAGCTGATATATCGACACAGAATTGCCTCTCTGGCCTTCAAAATTTTTCAAATATCTCTCTTCCGGTATTGTTGTTATTTTTACGTAAGCATTATTGATATCATGCTTACAAATCATTCCTATTAATTCCTCGACGGTGTTGTTTTAATCATACTTTTCTAGCTGTACACATGTTGTTGATGATTGTTTGTCATGATTTTTGTAACCCTCTGTAATCCAGTAAGGACAGAAATTCAACTCGTAAATAAACACCGCTGTCCTTCAATTCTTTTCCATAGATTAAATGTGAAGATCATTGCAGCCTGAAGTTTTGATCAGCTCCATCATTTTTGTTGTGTTTTGCGCGCTGTATGCTTCTATGAAGGCAAAGGGATTTTCCTGGTTTATTCTGTGAGATTAGAAACCTGTCTCAGTTTCACTCACCCAGTGTCAGTGTCTTAGTGCGGGGGGGGGGGGGGGGGGGGGGGGGGGGGGCATGAATGATACTAACGCTGACAGGTGTCTACATTTTGCTCTGAAATTACAAATAGAAGAGTAATAA
>JADBJO010011137.1:37483-66973 GCA_016801955.1 Conus betulinus
ATGTAATTTGGCGTAGATGTTGTAGTAATTATCTTGTGATTGTGGGTAGATGTCATTGAGACATCCGTAATTGGGGTAGATTTTGTAGTGATTATCACGAAATTTTGGGTAGATGTTGAGAAATCTGTAATTTGGGGTAGATGTGATTATCTCGTAATTTTGGGAAGATGTTGTTGACACATCAGTAAGTGGGGTAGATATTATAGTGAATATCTCGTAATTCTGGGTAGATGTCATTGAGATTTTAGTTATTGGGGTAGATATTTAATGATTATCTTGTAATTTGGGGTTTATGTCATTGAGACATCAGTTATTGGGGGCAGATGTTGTAGTGATTATCTCGTGATTTGGGACAGATGTAATAGTGATTATCTCATAATTTGGGTAGATGTTGTAGTGATTATCTCTTGTAATTTGTGGGTAGATGTTGTGACCTCCTTCTTGTCTGCCTCTTCTTTGTCTCTCCTGGCTCTTTCTACCAGTTCGGTGATTTTTGGCATGCTAGATGAGAAACGTGGCCTGTACCATTGCATCTTTCTCCAGTACGGGCTCCTGCATTTGTTTGTCTCATTGATCGGAGAGAACAAGTGACCTTCTTTTGTTTTCTTTATCATCCTTCACCTGCTGCCATTCTGCTAGACAAGATTTCTGATTGTTAATCAGTTATGATTTCTTTTGGTCTTCAGGTAAAATCTAAAATAGACTTAGAGTCTTAATATGTTTTCAAATGGCTTAGCTGGAGAAATTGTATTTGGCTTTTGAGTTTCTCTTGGCTGTGTCTTCTGAGCAAACTGTGACAACAGAAAATGAAATGCAGTGCGTGAGGAATGGCAGTGGTATCCCTATGGTAATATTTTTTTGTTTTGTTCATTCAGAGTTACCTCCTCTGAACTGTTTCATTTCACTGATTGTTGAGATCTTTTAAAATCTTGAAACACAAGAGGTCTAGAACTTATGAAAAGCTCTGTTCAGTTCTTATATATTCTGGCCGATTATTCAAGGATTATGTGTTTATTCATTTGTATCACTAAGCACTAATTTTGTTCTGGCTATTCATTTTGCATATTCTTTCAGAAGAAAAAGGTTTGACATTGCTTAAAGAACAAAATGACAAGGCAGTAAAATGTGTAATATCTGATTAGTTGTTTGTTGCTTGATTAACATGATTTGTTGCTAGAGTGATCTGCTTTTTGCAATGATGAAAGTGAGAATGGTATTGATGATTGGGCAGAAGACTAAATGCGGGAAAAGATGTTAACTTGGGATAAAAGCCTACTTGCTCAAAGTTAAAAACAGTTATAATTCGTGACGTAATACGAATTTAACTAGAACATCCACTCTGTTTGTTCAGCTGGAAACTGCTACTCGGGTGTGGAAAGGAAAGGGATGATTGGTCAGTTAGGACTAAGACACACCATGCTCTCTTTTTTGGATCTAAGCAGATTCCATGAGGTGATTTGTAGGCTTATTTGGATTTTAGGAAGTAGTACCTCACAGTCCTATTTTGACAAAAGTCTTATTGAGTGGAAAACAGTTTTTAAACGGTTTTCTGTTAGTAAGTCCTCAAGGGACAGAAAGACAGTATTGAGAGTCCTTATTTCATCTTGTTGCATCAGAATTAGAGTCGCAGCTATGACAGCTACTTACTTGTATAAGTAGATGGTTGCGTTTGTAACCATTTACAGCCATCCGTTTAGTAGCTATATTTCATTTTTGAAAAATATATTGATATATTGGTCCTTTGAGATCTTTGTAATGTGCATGTTGATCGATGCTGGGGTTTCAAGCTAAATTGATTACACGGGCTTTTGATGATGGAGATTGATGCTGAATCGATTGAACGGGCATTTATAAGCTAGTAGGATGCTATAAAAAACACCCATGTTCTTAACTCACATACACTGTCTGGAGTGAATTCGCACACTCTTGTTCTTCAGAGTAATGCTATGACTTGGCTGTGCGCCCTTCATGGGCCCTTGTTATACATTGATCCTCTTCAAGCTCCCTGTGTATCCCTGGTCAGATTATCAGTATTTTTCTCTGACAGGCACAAAAGAGTGAAGGCCAGTCAAGCTGTACATCAGTGCCATCCAGTGCAGTGATTATATGTGTAGACATTACCATAATGTTGCTTATGTTTCTTTCATTTGAGTGTAGCCAACTGGCCATCATGATAGTGTGCCGTTCAGGGAATGGCAGCAATTTGAAACACAAGAATGGGTGAATGCTGGACAATTTGAAACAAAGCAGAAGGCGCTAATCATTAAAACCAAAGGTGCGTGCAAGTATACGATACCGCTAAAGACTATCAGTTATGTGAATGTCCAAAACAATCACTGTAGTGTCTGCCCTCTGGGGGTGCTGTCTGTCTTCCAGAAAGACGTAACAGGCGCCGCTCTCGCTCACTGCACAATGAGACAGGTGTGGGACAAGCTGAAAGTCAGTGCAGATGTCAGCCAACGTATGGGTCAGATTGATGCTTTTAACCAGGTATGGGTTAGGTTTCAAGAATCTTGGGTTTTATTACAGGTGATCATGCTCATCAGTCTGTATTTGTGTCGCTTAATTTCTTTCTTGTATTTTTACCTGTCAGAGTGTCGTTGATGCTCTGAAAAATATGAACATATTTGATCAGAACAGAAATAGGAACAACGCCTGGCGCAAGCCAAAAAGAGTTATTTGAACAACTGATCATACAATTTGCTCTGCAGGTAGCTGTATATGTATAGTCTTGTATGTCTTTCCGTCATTCTGTGTTTCCGTTTGTCTGTCCATTTTGCCAGCCAGTCTGTCCTTCTATGTATGTGTTCGCCTCCATATCCACATGAGTCTGTTTATACCCCATCGGCTTTAGTGTTGATATCCATTCACATCGTAATTTGATGGCAGTTTTATATTTGGGGGTAAACTACGACTTACATCAAGCGCCTTGCAAACTTAGTCTTCCAAACAAATTATGAGTAGTAAAACACAAGCACAGAACAATGTATAGGCATGCATGTTATATGTAGTGTGCGTGTGTGTGTGTGTGTGTGTGTGTGTGTGTGTGTGTGTGTGCATGCGCGCGCAGGTGCGCGTGCGGAAGCATGTAAGTTTGTGTGTGTGAGAGAGAGAAAGAGAGAGAGTGTGGGTATGCGTGTGTGTGGATGCATGCGTGCACGCGCACGCGCGCGCACATGTGTGTGTGAGTGTGTGTGTGTGTGTCTGCGCGCGCATGTTTTGAATGCCTTGCATGCATATTGTGGGTGGAAGCTTTACATTATACCCAAAAAGAACTGTTGGTTGGTTAACACGCAGTGTCAGTGGGTTCACGGTGGGTCTGTGGCAGGCCAACCAGTGGAAGAAGCGAGGCATGACCATGGCGGCAGTGAAGTACGGCATGCACCTGCCGGACAGCGGCATGCCGCTCATGCTGTCTGTGTACGCCCATGACGGCACCGTCACCGTGGTGCAAGGCGGGGGTGGAGATGGGACAGGGACTGTTCATGAAGGTGAGAGGAATAACCAAGTGCACTCACGTTTGTTCTTCACTTTGCCCTCTTGATTTACAGAGGTGTTGATTCCTGAGACTTTTCATTTATAGTGTTATCATTTCCTAAGTAACACTTTTGATTTACTGGGAGATTAGTTCTTAAGTAAGAATTTTCAATCTATCAAACGTCCTGTGTATCCCAGGTATGATGTGTTCTGAGTGTCTTAGGTACTGAATATTCCAGATGTAATGCGTCCTGTGTGCCCAAGTATGTTTTCTAATGTGTTTCCCCGTGTGTGATGTGGCTGTGTGTCTCAGGTATCATATGTACAATGTATCCCAGACTGGATGTGTCCTGTGTGTCCCAGTAACTATGTCCTGGTGTATTCCAGGCATTGCGTGTCTTGTGTGTCCCAGATGAATTGTGTCCCATGTATGTCAGATGTAATACATCTTGGGTGCCACAGGTATTGTATGTCTCAGAAATTGCGGCCTGTGTATCCTGTGTATGTTGTTTCCTGTGTGTCCCAGGTATGATAGGTCAAGGGCAATTCGGGTATTGTATGTCCCAGATATTATGCATTCCGTGTGTTCCAGGTATGACATGTTTTTGGGTGTCTCAGGTATTGTATGTCCCAGATATCATGCACCCTGTGTGTCCTATGTATGACATGCCCCGGGTGTTTCGGGTATCGTTATGTCCCAGGTACAGTGTCCAGGAGGTCGAAAGTATGCTGTGTCCTTGGTGTCCCAGGCAAGATGTGTTCAGGGTATTCCACGTACGATGTGTCCTATGTGACCCAGCTATGATGTGTCTTATGTGTCCCAAGTATAATATGTCTTGGGATTGTATGATGTGTCCTGTGTGTCTCGGGTATGGTATGTTGTGGGTGTCTCAGGTATTGAGTGTCCCTAATATCAAGCCTCCTGTGTGTCCTAGGTGTATGTCCTGGGTGTCTCAGGTATTATAATGTCCCAGAAATAATGTTTCCAGGACGCGGGAGGTATATTGTTTTGTGGGTGTCTCTGGCACGATATGACTTGGGGGCATCCCAGGTATGGAGTGTCCGATTTGTCCTAGTTATGATGTATCCTAGATGTCCCAGTTATGATGTATCCTGGATGTCCCAGTTACCATGTATCCTGGATGTTCCAGTCACGATGTATCCTGGATGTCCAGTCACGATGTATCCTGGAAGTCCCAGTCATGATGTATGCTGGATGTCCCAGTTATGATGTATCATGGATGTCCCATCAGATGCATCCTAGATGTCCCAGTTATGATGCATCCTGGATGTCCCAGTTATGATGTATGCTGGATGTCCCCATGATGTATGCTGGATATCCCAGTTATGATGTATCCTGGATGTCCCAGTTATGATGTATGTCCCAGTATGATGCATCCTGGATGTCCCAGTTATGATGTATGCATCCTGGATGTCCAGTTATGATGCATCCTGGATGTCCCAGTTATGATGCATGACAGTTATGATGCATCCTAGATGTCCCAGTATGATTCCTGGATGTGTATGCAAATGGATGTCCCAGTTATGATGTATGCTGGATGTCCCAGGTATGATGTATCTTGGGTCCCAGTTATGATGTATGCTGGATCCCAGTTATGATGTATCCTGGATGTCCCATTATGATGTATGCTGGATGTCCCAGTTATGATGTATCCTGGATGTCCCAGTCATGATGCATCCTAGATGTCTCAGTTATGATGTGTATGCTGGATGTCCCAGTTATGATGTATGCTGGATCCCAGTTATGATGTATGCTGGATGTCCCAGTCATGATGCTAATCCTAGATGTCCCAGTCATGATGCATCCTAGATGTCCCAGTTATGATGCATCCTGGATGTCCCAGTTATGATGCATCCTAGATGTCCCAGTTATGATGCATCTTAGATGTCCCAGTTATGATGCATCCTAGATGTCCCAGTTATGATGCATCCTGGATGTCCCAGTTGTGATGTATCCTGGATGTCCCAGTTATGATGCATCCTGGATGTCCCAGTTATGATGCATCCTAGATGTCCCAGTTATGATGCATCCTAGATGTCCCAGTTATGATGCATCCTAGATGTCCCAGTTGATGATTGTCCCAGTTAAGATCCTAGATGTCCCAGTTATGATACATCGTAGATGTCCCAGTTATGATGTTAGATACATCGTAGATGTCCCAGTTATATCCTAGATGTCCCTTTGGATTCCAAAGGTTGATGTGGCCTGTGTGTATTAGATATTGCATGTCCCATTTGAGGTGTCCCTGGCTGTCCCATCTGCGTGTCTTTGGTATTACAAGCCCCAGGTATAATGTGTCCTGTGTGTTCAAGGTATAGTCTCTCCTGGATGTCCCAGGTAATGCAAATCCCAGGCACCATACGTCCTGGGTGGTCTAGGTGTGATCCGTCCTGGGTATCACAGGTATTGTATATCTTGGGCATCATGTGTCCTTGGTATCCCGGTGTAATTTTTCACGCATGTCTCAGAGTGTCCTGTAAATTTCAGGTAGCATGTGTAGGTATCATGTGTCCTGTGTGTCCATACACAGTAATGAGATATGTGAACCTCAGATGTGATGAATGCTGTGTGTTCTAGGTGGCTCAGGCAGTAGCCTATGGCCTGGGGATCTCCGTGGAGATGGTGAAGGTGCGACCATGCCTGTCCTACGTGGTGCCCAACTCTACTATCACTGGGGGAAGTACGACCAGCGAGAAGGCTGTCAACGTATGTTTTGCTGGACTGTCCTTTCTCTCCTCTGTCCTGCAGAGCAGTCCTTTCCACTGAACACCAGAACAATTTCTAGCAATTCTCAGTCCATCCAAGAATCATCAACACATCCTTCAAGCATACCAAGTATTATCCCCTGTCAAGTCACTACACATCTCTGTGTCCCTAAGCAAAGAAGCAAGTACTCTTCTTTTTGACAATCCCCTTTTGCTTATGAATAATACAAAGCAACAGTTTCAGCCAAATAATCTGAACAATCAATCGCTTCAGTTATCATTAACCAACATTACTGTTTACAACAGATCTCTTTGAGGGAGAAAGATGGGCATTAGTTTTAGGATCCAGATGGATAACTGTTGTCCTTGTGAGGATTCTGGAACGTCAGCACAGGGGCCTGGTGCTAGTCACTGCTGAAACAGGGACTATTTCACAGTGTTCAGTGTCAAATAACCCGTGTCTTTTACTTTCAGAAATGAAGCACTGTACTTTTTCGTACCAGAGCTATGTTCTTTTTCCATTAATGAATAACTTTGAATCTCAATATCGGAATAATGATTTGTTCTACACCAGAGCAATATTCTATTAAGCAACAGAGTAGTGTGAATTGTTTTCTTCCAAACTCATGCAATTCTGAATACCCTCTGCCCCACTCTAGTACTGACTTCCGTGTAACATCAATGCTAGTCCGTATGTAGGCTATCAAAACAATTCCATGCTCGTAAGGGAATGATTCCCTGTTCCATACCAGAATGTCCACCTGCTCCACATTGGAATTATCATCCGTTCCACATCTGCCTGTTCTCCGTTTCCATACTGGAATAATTTCTTGTTCCATACCAGGCTGTTCTCCTGTTCCATATTGGAATGGTCCCATGTTCAATGCCAAGCTGTTTCCTGTTCCATATTGCGATGATTTACTGTTCCCTGTCGGGCTGTTTTCTGTACCGTATTGAAAGGATCCCCTGCTCCATTCCAGGCCATTCTTCCGTTCCATGTTGGAATAATTTCCTGTTCCAATCAGCCATTTTTTTTTTTTTTTTTTTCTTTTGGCTGTCCCAACCTCTGCACCACACTTCAGAGGCAGTGCACCCACGCTGCTCATTCTGACACCCTGTCCACAGCCACAGCCGGTCGGCCCCGCGCAGCCCCGGCACCGGCAATCCACAGGGAACAGTCAGTGTCAAGTCGTCAAGAGGCAACCCACCGGAGGAGACACTGCACTGCTGCTGAGTCAGTTTCTGTGGTGTTTAGTGGCGCCTGTTCTGATCTAACAGGATGCAGGACACCACCTACTAAGCCCCCTTCTGACGACAATAATTGCTAGTCGCGGAGCCGGCGTGAGTGAGCTGTCCCTCCGGAGGGCGCCACTACATCCCTCCAACGACAGCCCCCATGGACTCACCGATACCGGTGACCCCGATGGAACCAAACTAAGGCCACAGACGTGGAGAGGACATCGAAACTGAGGTCACCATGAGAGCAGGGCATGAAGGGCCACAGAATTTGAGAATTTCTTTTTTTTATGCTGATCGATGAGAACGAGGATGATTAAGATGATCTACGGATTTCCATTCTGGTCTGAGAGTACATGACAGGGCTGTACTCTACGCTTCCTTCATAATATATCCTGATGTCAACCAGGCCTGAGAGATACAGACACCTGCAGTGTTGGTCATGAAATTTGAGCAACACTCTCAGAAACGCATTCATTAAGTGGATGAAACTTGACTGTGTGGTCCCAGTCTTCCCAGCTGAGTCTGCAGCAAACTCAACTCTGGGTAGGAGCCAGTCAGGGCAGAAAAACCCACATGACTCTGATGGGATTTGAACCCACGACCTCCCAGCCGGGAGTCTGCGACGCTAACCACTTCGCCACGGCGGCTGGTACATCAGCCATTTTCTGTTCCATGTTTGAATGAATACTTGTTCCATGTCGGGCCGTCTCTGTGTTCCACATAGAAAAGATTCCATGTTACATGCCAGGATGTCCCCCAGTTTCATAATGGAATTTTCCTTTGTTCATGCTTCATTGTTCACCTGTGCCTTGTTTGAATGATCCCTTGTTATACACACCAGGTTGTTCCTTGTTTGAATGATCCATTGGCATATACTAGGTTGTTCTCCTGTTGTTTTTTCTAGTGATTCCTGGTAACATATCAGGTTGTTCCATTTCCGAATGACCCCTTTCTGCATACTAGGTTGTTCTTCTGTTCCTTGTTTTGAATGATCCCTTGCTACATAATGGTTTCTTTCTCTGTTTCTTCTTGGAGTGACCTTCTTTCTTCATACCAGTCCATTGCTCTGTTTCATATCAGAATGATCCTCATTCATGCGAGTGCAATTTAATGCTCGAATACCGAGCACTATTTTAGTCCAGATTGAAACAATTATTTCGTTTCAACTGTGAAAAATTCTTAGTTCTGTACCATGATAAATACGTCTTCCGTTCAAGAACTTTCCTCAGGTTTTTAACAGTACCATCCTTTGGCCCATATCACAACAACCAGCATGAAGCGTACACTTCCTCACTGTCCTGTATCACATCTGAACAGACCTGCGCTCTACACCGGAACAAACCTCTGTTGTGTGTAAAGGAAAACTGCTGGACACTCTTTTGTTCGACGTCAGAAAGCAAAATCCTCTGGTACTCAGCTGAACTGCCCTGAGACCCATACCATAGAGAAGAGTCTACTGACTTACATCTAGACACAAAATTGTCCCAGTCCAGAGAATACAGTGTACTGATTCCCAGCCAAAGCCAAACGATCATTTATTAGTCTATAACGGAACACTGTTTTGTCTCACACTGTAAACAACAATACTCTGATCACACAGTGGAAAACTTTGTTTTGGTCCGACACCATAAAAGACAGTCTTCTGGCCCCAAACCGAACACTCTTTCTCCCTGCACCACCAAAGAGTGGTCCACTGACCCACAGTTGAACACTTCTTTCTTCCAAACCAGAAAAAAGATTTAACGAACAGCGAAGCTGAGCAATCTTTTACCACAGATACATAGCTAAACACTTTTTTGGTCCTACACCATAAAGAACAATCTTCTAGCCCATAGCTGTGCTCTCTTTTGCCCCAACCAGAGAAAACAATTCACTGGCCCACAGCTTAAACACCTTTTTGGCCCACACCTTACAGAACAATCCTCTGAACACATATGAGCTCTCTTTTGCCCCACACCTGAGAGAAAAATCCTCCATCTCCAACCAGAACAATTTCAGAGGAGCATTCAGTAGAGAGAAACAAACAAAAAGACCTTATGTTCTTCCGTATTTCTTTAAGAAAATATTACAATCATGGCTGTGGATTGGGGTTGGATGGGGTAAGAGATATGGCAGTGCATTCATTAATTAGAGGAAAGGAACAAAAAGAACCTTAAAATTACATTCTATGTGTATGAAGTAAGGTGACACAATGAATTAAGTGTGTCTTGACAAATGAATGGTACAAGTTTTAGTTTTTAGAAGTCTCAGGTCCCATACCTTTTTAAGTATTAGTATCATTAACATTATCATTAACATCATTAATTCAAGTTTGTAGTTATATTTGTGACTTTTCATATGTTTTTTTTTCTCTCCAGCATCATTAGTAGTGGAAGTACTGGCAGTTGGAGAAGCAATAGCTAGATGCGACAGCCATACAACAACACACGTAAATGCAGTTCAAATTGAATATCATTTCTCCCTCATTGTGTGCATGGCTAAACTTGCGGTGTGATGATTTCAGGCAGCCCTGGAGGCCTGCAGAATTCTACGTGAGAGGCTGGAGCCTGTCAAAGCCGATCTGGCACGTGATGCTGACTGGAAAACGCTAGTGATGGCGGCCTACAAGGCCAAGGTTGACCTGGCCGTCACCTCCAGGTAGGACTGCTCTCCCCTTATTCAAGATAAAGCAATTACTTTCGCAATAGCCACCATTATAGCAGGGTTTTAATGATTGTTTTGTTTGTTTTTCCTTACATAGCGCATAAATAATTGTATGATTTGTTAAAAAGAAGACAGTCTTGACTTGATTTACAAAGTGAGAGACCTTCTTAATGTGTCTATTACTCTAACATATAAAGCATGTTCCCTCTGTTTCTGTGTGTATCATTTTGCGTGCCATCTGTCTTTGCAGTCTGCAGTCGTTACGTTTAGTTACACATATTCACAGTTTTCGTCTAATCTTCTCCAACCTTGGCATGATCACTCATTAGCATACTGGGCAGATCAAGGGTGAGTCACTGTTGTGCTAAAAAGCCATACTAGCTGCATCTTAGTGCAACCCTTCTGGCAAAGCAAAGTGATAAAGTGATGTTGGGATTCAGGAGAGTCAAACATGTCTCACCAGTGGCACTCATGTGAATGAAAAGCACCATGCTTTCTGTCAGCCGAAATATTTCATTTGGGAGAGCATGAGACTGAAGATCTGAAGGTCTGTAGTTTTATCCCACATTCAGACACTTTCCCCCCTCATCTGTCGCTCTTCAGGGGATTCAAAGCAGACCTAAGGCAGAGCTGGGGAGGGGAGGAGGGATGGGAGCTATAAGGACCGTCTCACATGACTGAACATGATGAGACTTACCTCTGTTCAAGCACTGGTTTCAAAAGACGTGGTCACCGATAAAATGTAAAAGCTAAAACCTACAGCGCTGTTTCTTGCTGGTGCAGTCGTCAGGGTATGGGGGGGGGGGGGTCGGTGTTGTCGGTGTTTTTTTTTATACGTGTCGCTGTGTCTGCCATCACGTGCGGTCAGTGTTTTTTTCATGTGTTTTTGATTTCTGCTCCCTGATAGGAACTTCCATTTGTGTCTGCAATTGTTAACCATTTCTATCCTAGTGTTTAGGGTTGCTAATTTTGGTTTGCATAGGATCATATATTTTTCTGTTAGGCATAAATTACATCTTTTTGAAATGTTATTGTATGATGCAGCTCTTTTTAAGATTTTCCAGGATATGTTGTAATCTATTTTTTTATCTTTGAGTTTCCAAATGTATTTACTCAATTCTGTTTGATTTTTGTATCTTTCTTTGTTAAATGACTGTTTATGATTTGCATATCTAGTTTTAAACTGGTTTTCAGTGATACCTATATATGTTTCTTCAGTGTTCTCTGATTTTACAGTGGCTTGGTATACAATATTGCTGTGGAGGCATTTATTGTTTAGAGGGCACTGTTGTTTCTTGGTACAGTTGCAAGATTTCCGTTCTTCACCCTCGTTTGTCTCTGCACTGCTTTTCGTTTTGTTGGTTGAATCAATGATGTTTTTGAGATTCGGCATACATGAGTATGATAATTTGATGTTGTGCCTGTTAAATATCTTAAACAGTTTGTGCTCTTTTGGGAAAGAAGATGTCAGAATTTTAAAGAATTCTTTCCCAACGTTTGTTTTAACTCTTCCATCGTATGGGGGGTTGTACCATATGATTTTCCTTTTCCTGTATATATATATATATATATATATATAAATGTGTATGTGTGTGTGTGTGTGTGTGTGTGTGTGTGTGTGTGTGTGGTGTACTTTTAAAACAATGTTGTTTATATATGTATTCTGGAAAACATTTCCATTACCTCATTGTCATTTTCATTGTTGCTGTTGTTATGAAAAACATTAACAGCATGAAAGCAGTAACAGTAATGCATGACATTGCATACTACATTTTTTCACCTAGAGATTTTTTCTGGACTTTTATTTTACAATATAACAATGTTCGCATCTGCCACTACCTCTGTGTACAGGCCCCAGTTGAAGAGCACAAATCCCTTTACCTACTACACATACTGCATTGCAGCAGTGGAGACAGAGCTGGATGTACTGACCGGAGAGTACGGCATTGACAGAGTGGACATCATGTTTGACTGCGGAGAAAGGTCAGCACTTCTCGCATGGCAAGACAGTCGGATTGGTGTTTGAAGCTGAAGTGTTCATGTGTGAGTGTTTATGGTGGTCAGTTGACAGAGATCCATGTAAAGATCCTTCTCCATAAAGACCTGTGTTTTTTTTCTCTTGACTTTTTCAAGATTGTTGTAAAGAGGTATCACTGTAAAGATTCATGTGTGTTGGCGGCTGTTGGAGAACACAGATACACATTACATTAAAACTGTATTGTGCCACATTGTGTAACACCACCATCACAGTAGATTTCTGGGTCTGAAGTCAGGGCTACTCTTTCCTGGAGAAGAATGTCGTCTGACTGTCGTACCACACATTTTTGTTTTTGTCTTTGTTTTTTTTTTTTTTTTATTTACCCACACTGAATATGGTTTTGTTTTTCACTGTATGATTTTGCTGTGAGTTTCTTTTCACGTGTGCAAAATGCATGCTGCATGATAGATATCAGCTTACCATCTTATCTAGAAGACTGTAATCATTTTATCCAGAACACATGCATGTCAGTATCTGCAAGTCACTGTGCTATACTATCATGAGAGAGAGACAACTGCAATCTGGCAAATGGGGAAAAGTGCCACGAGCAGATCCAGAATCTTTACATCCTCGTGATGGACCTGACAAAGGGCTTTTGACACCGTTAGCTGTGAGGCCCTATGGGACATCCTGTCCAAGCTAGGTTGTCTCTGTCAGAATTCATCAGTATCAATAGATCATTCCGTGACAGCATGATGGCCAGGACCATGGAAAATTGTTTAGTGTTTGACCCTTTCTCAGTCTCCGACAGTGTGTATATGTGCTGGCACAAGTATGTGTGTTGGCACCCACGCTCTTTTGCCTCATGTTTGCTGCAATGCTGTTTGCTCCCCTCTCCTCGACCGATGCTGGGATCAATGTCTGCTACAGATGTAATGGTTGCTTCTTTGGCTTGAGGCATCTAAAGGGAAAAAATCAAAGTCTTTGAGGCCCTGGCAGACAACTGCTCCCAAGAAGCACTGAATGAGCCGGGCCTGCAGGAAATCGCCAGTTGCCGGTCATCAACAGCTAAAGCCTTTGGACTGGCCATCAGCCTGCTTCAGACAAAAGTAATGCTTCAACCTGCACCAGGCCCAGCCCGTCCACACTCTAGTATTAAATTCGAGGGAACAAAGCTGAACAACATGTTGTCCGTACTGCGTCATTGAAAAGATGTGTCATGTAGAATGCCTCCTATGTGTTATCCCAGGTATGTGTCAAGCCCTGTGCATCACAGATGAAAGCCTGCCTTCTCGTACCCTTTTTTTTTCTTTTGCTGTCTCACCCTCTGTACCCTGTCAGTAGCCTCACATTTTGCTCATTCTGTTCATCCCATACACAACCACACCTGGCTTCACTGTGCCTTGCACCGGAGATTCACACACAGCAAACCAGCACAAAGTGGGCAAGAGGCAAACCACGACATGGAATATTGCACTGCAGGCCAGTCTCTTCAGTGGTGTTCCATGGTGACTTCCCTGATCTGATAAATGCACGCCACCTACTGTACACTCTGCTATCAATGATTGCGTTGCTGCAGACCCAGCATGAGCGAACATCTCGTCTGGAGGACACAGAGTGCACCAGTCTAATGACAGTCATGAACTTGCCAGCTGATGACTTTGATACACTTTTACCAGGGATGGAGGTAGACAGTAAAATCATGACTGAGGTCAACACAAGAGTAGAGAATTAAGGGCCATAGAATGCAAGACTTTTTTTTTTTTCATGATGATCAGTGGGGATGAAGGTGATAAAGTGATGCCATGCAGTTTTTCCTGGTATAAGTGATGCCATGTAGTTTTCATTTCATAAAAGATGACGTTTGATTGGTGTTTCAGCCTGAATCCCATGAAAGATGTTGTTTGATTGGTGTTTCAGCCTGAATCCCATGATTGACATCGGTCAGATCGAGGGTGGCTTTGTGTACGGGTTGGGTTACAATCTGTTGGAAGACATCGTCTATGACCAGAACACGGGTGTCGTGCTCAATGATGGTACCTGGGTCAGTGACGTCATTTACACAGTTTGTGCGCACGGATGTGTGCGTGTGCACGTGCACTTTTGTCATGTGTGTGTGTATGTGTGTGTGTGTGTGTGTGTTTTTGTTGTGAGCATGTGCTTTTTTAGTGTTTGGTGTCGTATGTGGATTTTATTGTGCATGAGTGTGTGAATTTTTGTTGTGTGTGCATTTTTTCTAAACTGGATGCATCTCTGTGTAGTATTGTAGGTGTGGAAGACACTTGTTGCTCACGGGACAGATGAACAAACATTTAGATATGCGCAAGAGTGTGTGTGTAAGAGAGAGAGAGAGAGAGAGAGAGAGAGAGAGAGCATGTGTGCATGAATGGTACACATTTATAATATTCGTATATTATGCGGACTCTTTCATCTTTGTGCACAACAAAGGCTAAGCTCATATCTTGTCACATGCTACATACCAAGTTATTTACGGCAAACCTTCATGATTCTGGTTTATTGCAAATGAACAGAAACTGAGTAATTATATTTTCTTCTTCGTGGTGTTCAGGCAAAATGCACGTGCAAAGATTTTCCCGGGCATAGCATGATGATTCCGTGGTAAAAGGTGGGAAGAAATAAAGAATGAAGTAAGAAAAGCAAGAAGGACAAATATAATGTTTGATGTGCAGTAGTGTTTGGTCATGAAGCACGTTCATGTTGAATACAGGAGCAAAAGATAACTATTAATGAACTTTTGTTTGCAGTGTTAAGAAATGAAGAAAATTAGTAGGCAGCACAAGCAGCCAGCACTAGGGTCACACAAATGGGGGAAAAGGCAAGGGGGGGTGTGAGAACAGGAAGCGGGCAATGTGGATGAGCATGAACACTTCAGAAAAGACAGTTTGATGTGGACAACAAGCAGACAGGCAGATAACGAGCATCGTTGATGACATGTACAGGAATACAAACCCCCACCACAAAGGACATCCCCATTGACTGGAGGATTCATCTGCTTCCTGACGCTCCCAACCCTGTCGGCATCAGGAGCTCCAAAGGTCAGTCGGGTTCCAACTACACTTTACTGCTAGGGAGGGGTGTTCTTGTCTGTGATACTGTATCATCCTTGTAAAGGGATAGAGCAGGCAGATCTATTGACCGTTTGTGACTGTCTCTCTTCACATGGGCCACTGTTAAGTTTACAGAGGTGGAACAGTTACACCTCTAAGATCTATAACAGAGGAAACTTACCCTCCATCAAATCTGTACACACTGATTCATTTTCACCATTTAGTAAAAGCTCAACAACAAAGCCATTAAGCGTGCAAGGGATATCCCATCTTTTTACTGCCTTTCTCATCATATTTTCAGTGTTGTATCTTTTTTATCGTCAAGTAGCATCACTACTTCCATTGCCACTCATTTCTGTGGCTTGTTTATACACGGCCACACTCTGGTTTGTCACAGCACTGACAGTCTGTTGGGAGCAAACAGCCATGAGACCACCCATGGGAATAGACACTACACTGCTGCCTGATCACTTTGGCAGTGTTCAATTGTGTCTGTTCTAATCCAAGAAACCATCTATCGAACCCCTTTCCAATGATGACAGTTTAGTCTTGCAACCAGTAGGAGTGATTGTCCCCCTCTGTAGGGGCCCATCATGTTCGTCCACCAACTGTCTTCATGAATGTTTGTTTCTCTTATTAAAATCTTATGCTGTACTGTGTAACTGATGCGTGGAATCTATTTTCAGCATCCTTTATGCAGCACTATGTAAGTAATGTGTGGATCTATTTTCAGCATCCTTTATGCAGCACTGTGTAAGTAATGTGTGGATCTGTTTTCAGCATCCTTTATGCAGCACTGTGTAAGTAATGTGTGGATCTATTTTCAGCATCCTTTATGCAGCACTGTGTAAGTAATGTGTGGATCTGCTTTCAGCATCCTTTATGCAGCACTGTGTAAGTAATGTGTGGATCTGCTTTCAGCATCCTTTATGCAGCACTGTGTAAGTAATGTGTGGATCTGCTTTCAGCATCCGGTGAGCCTCCAACTGGTCTGTCTGTGGCCGCCTTGCTGGCCCTGAAACTGTGTGCAGAGAGTGCCCAGCAAGACCTGGTTGGGTCCTCCTCCTTCATTCCTGTTGGTGAGTGGCGTTTCTTCCACCTCACACACTCACGTGCAACTCAGTCTGCTTAATTATGTACACACAGACACAACACTTACAGACTCAAACGAATATGAATTTTCTCTGTTCTCAAGAGGTTGTTTCAGTAAATTAGGATGCTCCCAGCTGCTTGAAAACTGAGTGTAACAGATGTAAAAATATATTTATGAACTGCATAATATTCACATCACATTACATATGGATACGCACAGAAGTCCCCATATATACACACGCATACACACACACACACACACACACACACAGTCACTCACAGTTCAGTGCTCTTATTCCCGAGTGATTTGGGTGAACCAGCGATGACTAACGTAACATATTTTTGCACATTTTACAGAGAAAAGGAATCTTATTGCTTGGCCTTCGTATACTGGTCTTTGGTCAAACCATGAGCACTGGCCAAGCGTGTGATTATGCATAGATCACAGAGCAGACATTGAACCCATTTCTAACTTGGCTGCCAAACCAATCTCAGCCCTGCAACCTGGGCTGCCTTGTAGAAAACACAGAAAAAAACCAATTCACACTGTTCACAATAGCTGCCCCATCTTGACACTCATCGGTGTTCTAAGGGAAATTTGAAAGGAAATTTAAACAGAAAAGTATGCTCCTAACAGAAAATAACTGGACATGTTGAAGGGCTTGGACCATACTCATTATTTTCCACCAGCTTGTAAGTCAGCTGGTGTGGTAGACATCTTTGTATGAGTTTTCTTGAAAATTGTCTGAAGTGAATGAGCACAAGAGCCATGTATTCATTGTTTCAGATGTTCCCTTCACGGTGGACAAAATCCAGCAGAGCATTGGAGTCAAGCCGGAACATCTGAAGATGTGATGAACAACACACCCAGCATCCTATCGCCATGAATGAAAGATTTCCATATCGTCTCACCTTTTAACCTTGAATAAGACATCTACCTTAGCGTCTTCTTGACTTCAGTTACATACCTTAGCGTCCTGAAATAACACATCTTGTCACTTGAAACTCTACACCTTGGTATCTTTTCATCTGGACCAGTACACCTAAACAAGATATTTGCGCATCTTTTCGCCTTAAATTACATACATATCTCACCATCTTCTCACCTTGAATTACACACATCAGCATATTCTAACGATGAATGACATATATGTCAACATGTTGTCACCTTGATGAAGACAACTACGCATCTCCCTGCTTTGTGTTTGTGTAATACACTCTGTAACATCTCACCATAAATAGCCACTTTGGCACCATCTCATCATGACTAGAACAATTCACCTTTTCACTTTCAGTACACCTCAGCATCTGCACATCTTGACTAGCAAACTCTGAATCTTTTTTCCCTTACAATACCTCACAATTTTCACACCATCAAGAGCACACTTCCCCACTTTCTATCTACGACACACCTTAGCATCTTCTTACTTTCAGCAACACACCTCCGACTTCTTTCCTTGGACAAGACACCCAGGAATCCTCTCAACTTTAATATGTAATCTTTTGTCGAATTAATTTACAGACTTCAGCTCCTTCTCAAATTGAAAAAACTGCTGCTCCATCTCCTTACCTTGAATAATACACTTTACACCTCTCAGTATCCTCACCTTGAACCCCACACCCTATTGAATCTTCTCACCTCATATTAGACACCACTGCGTTTTCTTACCATCAAATATATAGCTCCAACATGTTGTCACGTTGAATATCACACCGGAACATCTTCTCACAAAAATTCATATCTCCAAATCTTTTCTCTTCAGTAAGATATATCAACATCTGACCACCTTTGTCTGTTACCAGTGACAACAATGGTCAGCAGCAACTGCAACAACACATGGCAGTGACACGCTTGCTTAAGTGAATTCTGATAAATGTTGCCCCCAAAGAACACATTTCACAGCATGTTTCTCCAGGCACTAAGTCAAATGTGAAGTCATTATAACGTAGCAAAGCTTAAGGTGAGGTATGGAACAGTACGGAGAAATAAGGGTAACTCATACCGTTGTCTCCTTGTTTGTGTGCTGTGTCTTTGATTTATGCTAGATGAGTTATGGGCATGTAATCATATATCATGGGAACAAGAGTTACCCTTTCTCAATGTAGTTCTTTTAGGCCATTTCATCATTAATCTGTGATGTTCTTACTGGTAAAGTGTATTGAGATTTACTTGGAACGCCTAAACGACGTTTCTTGGTCTCTTTGAACTGGAAAAGGTTATTTTCCATGTAAATAATGGAAAAAATTTTCTACAGTAATTTGAAATAAATGTAGACTGCACCATGTATTCATTTGATGGATCCGATTTTATCTGAAATTATCATTTTAAATGTGAGGCGAGTAGCTGTGTTTGAAAAGAAACTTTCATAATACAAGAATTCACAATGAATGTTCGTTCCAGTATGAATTTACTCAATAGCTTTTCTCCCTGGTTTTGCTGTCCATTTAATCAGACATCATTTCAACCATTTGGAAACACTTACTACTGCATTTGCCATGCTTGTTGTATGTATGAATTCCAATGCCTGAAGGGCATCAGTGTGTACATTTCTTTCTTCATTGCAGTGACATGGTAGCCTTTCCCGTGGTAGCCAAAACAAGATGATCTGCCAGCAACTATAACCATCATCCGTCATGTGTAACCACTTCAATACTACAGGCTGCATGGTCGTAAACTATGCTACAAACTGAAAGATTCCCCATCATCTGCTTTTCCTCTTTGTAGGAAACAGTTGAAAATTCTGATCTTAAAAAAAAAAAGACGTTTGCTAAAAGTGTTATGGTGCCCAACGGGATGAATGAATTACCATGTTAGTGAAAAAAATCATGGGCCTGTGGTTTGAGTGTTGCTCAGGTGACCCCTACCCCTCCTCCCTCTTTTCTGTAGATATTAACTTGTGATCTGATGAACCAGTCAATCATTAATCTCTGCTCTATTTTACCTTTAATAATGGCAGTCTCTGTATTGTTTTGATGGTAACATCTAGTTGTTGCAATCCAATTTTGATGAATAGGAAAAGTTTGTGCCGAACAGTTTTTGTGCAGCCTGTACAACAGTCAAAATTGTGACAGGTTTGAAAGAACTCAAAATGCATGCCCCTGGCCCATACAAAATTTCTCTCAAAGCCAGAAGAATGAGCACAAGGACCGGGACAACAGCTGATCAGAGTCCAAGAAAATAACAGGGCCGAGTCATGGCAAGTGATAGAAAAGGGGAAAATTCTAACACAGAATTTCCAGGGCTCCCATTTCCACAGGGGCAATGTGAGAATGCACAGCTTTTCTGACTTGGTACGATAAGTCTTCATCTTAGGGAAATGAAGATTTTGTATTTCAAACCTTGAGAACATAATCACTTTCTGTTAACCTGCTCATCATTCCCATTCTGTTCATAAAATCATCTTCGTTGTGTATGAAAGAAGTTACCACAACTGTACTAACTGATGAGTAATAACTACTTTTGTAAAAAATAATGTCTTTATTGAACAAAAAGTGTCATGGTTGTTTCCACAGATGAAATGAATCATGGACTTTTCAGATTTAGTATGTCAAGAGTTGACTACTCAGATTTTTTTTTTTTTTTATAAACAGCTGTTTCATTGTCATCTCTTTACATCAGATTAAATTCTACTGGGTGCTATGGGCACTGAGTGGTGCATTCTGTACAAAACGAAGAAAAATCTCTGTAAATAAATAAAATCATATATTTCTTTGTTGAAAGACTGGGTCATTTACTCACAAGAAAGAATGAGGTCATTGTTGAAAGACTGGGTCATTTACTCACAAGAAAGAATGATGAGGCCATTGTTGAAAGACTGGATCATTTACTCATAACAAAGAGAGAGAGTATGCAGTTCATTCAAGAGTGACATCCATGCTTCAAAGCTATACTGGATAATTCCACAGAGCACCATTCCAAACCACTATCTACACACAGAACAAAAACATTCAAAACCCAAGCACATATCTCATCTGTTTTAATCTTCAGAAACCGATTTTCCATTGTGATGATTTCTACTTCACTCTGACATATACAGTACAAGCAGAAACACCATTAACTATGTTTTCAAATGACAGTATTTCTCCAGTGCAAATAGTCCATGCACATCTATGTTACATTCGAGAGAAATCATCAACAGTGAAACTGTCACACTGACTGAAACATGTAATGATAAACACATTTGTAATTACGATTTCACATACGCATGCAACCAAATATGTGAAACGCTGTGAAATACTGACTTTTTACACAATAACCAGTCAGTTATTACACATGTCCAGACACTTTAATGCACTCTTGAAAGAACTTAAAAACAAAATTATCACAAAATGGTTTGACATGTTCATCTTCACACAGATGCACACTCAGTGGAATGTAACATGTCTTGAAAACAAAGCAACAGAGTTTGATGTTTCGTAATTTTCACTCAAGGAATCAAAGAAAGAAGTTACAGCATACAATTCTCATATAAATACCTCCCAGACAGAAATCACATAAAATTCTCATATAAATACCTCCCACATAGAAATTCCATCATACAGTTCTCATGTAAATAGCCCCCACCCCTTTTAACCAACTTTCGACAATGTAATTTTCCAACTTTTGTTTAAAATGTGCAGAGGTAATTAATAATGTTATTCCTTTCCATTTTCCCCATCATCTTCATCATCTCCCAACCCTCCCCTTTCCCCTCAAAAAAAAAAAAATAAATAAATAAATAAAAGTCACTGCACTTACGTTATCGCTCGCCCAAAATATCGAAAAACCATGTCCTATTCAATGGTTGGAGTGGGGGTAAAGCTGAGCTCTTTCCATGTTTCTGTATTTATGTAACCCATTAAACACTTGGTGGCTGTTTTGAGATTGCAAAGGATATGCAAACTGAGTTTCGGAAACAGCAGTCCACACACTCCACAATGGACCAAAGAGATTAGGAAAAGTCTTTTCCCTTTACACACTGAGCCACAGAAGGAAATGATCGCTGCATTTTTTTTGGACAGAGATATAACAACACACTGATGATATGACTGTTGTCTGCTGACATTCGCTTCCAACAGAAAAACTTTTCTTACTGAGCAATTTTTTTAAATTATCACATTGCACCATCAGCCACCTCACACCCTATTCATCCCCCTTCTCCCTTGCCACAGAGAGACGAATCATGACCAACATATAATACAGTACAGTCATGCCTTCATTTTTTCCCCTTTATTTCTTATTCAACCTTGTCTGGAATATAACATCAGTGAATTTCTGATACAGCAACTTACACAGAAGCAGACAAAAGAATAACTGAAGTCTAAAATGTATTAAATTCCCCCCAAACCCCCTGCTAATCTCTTCTTCCCTCCCCCAATCTGTGATCATCTATGCAAGTCTCTTCTTTCCTACTCATGTAAGAAAAAATAAAACTGTCCATCAAAAGAAAGAGAGAGGGGGTTGGGGGGAGGAGGGCAATGCTACACCTGAGAACAAACGAGGTTTGGAAATGTTTGTAATACTAGGTAACCAAACAGCTTTTAAGTACTGCATGAATAATCAAAGAGAATACTTCATGTATTATTGGACTTCTTTTCACTGCCAGCCATACACACACACACACACACACACACACACACACACACACACACACACACACACACACACACACACACACACTAACACACACACACACACACACACACACACACACACACACACACACACACACACACACACACACACACACACACACACACACACACACACACACACACACACACATACACACACACACACTAACACACACACACACACATACCACACACACACACACACACACACACACACACACACACACACACACACACACACACACACACACACTAAACACACACACACACACATACACATACCACCACACACACACACACACACATGCATACACACACACACACACTAACACACACACACACATACACATACCACCACACACACACACACACACACACACACACACATGCATACTTATTACCAGCGACTTCCCTTGCAACAAAGATCAGAACTGGCAGTTCGTTGGTCCCATTCCGCAAGTATTACAGAACTGTCTATTCCAACTGATCCACTGGCTGACTCACTTTGACTACTATATCAAAGTCATTTACAACAACAACAAAACCACTGTAGAACAACCCAGCACATTCTAAGCAATCTGTGTTTCCATTCATTAACACTCCTGATGGAGTAGTTCATCACTGTGCCAAACTGGCTGAAAGTTTACAAGGCGTCTTCACAGTGACCTAGAAGAAGTCAAGGCAACTGGATGGTCAAGGTGATCTGGGTGGCGTCGCAGGGGAGAGGTTCTCCTTCAGTTCTGGGAAGAGCTCTGTGATCACGATGTCCAGCATCACGTAACTCAGCTGGGAGAAAGAAGAAAAGAAGACATCCAATAATCCAATCTACAGTTTCTTCAAATGTATACATTATACACGTGTGTGAACACACACACATAATGTTTGTACAAGACCAAATCTAATCATAAAATTATTCATCTTGCAAAGAACTTGTAACTCATCAAGTTATTTATCTTAAAAGAACTTGAAACTCATCAAATTCTCTATGTTGCAAAGAACTTGAAACTTTCTTTTAAAAAAAAAGATAAAAAAAAAAGATTAACTTCTGGAAAGAATGCAAAGTGCCCATCTTTCTTGACAGTGCTTTAACACTCAGAGTGATCCATTCCCCTGGCCTTCGTATACAATCATGGAGAGCAATATAAGATGAATAGCTCAGCTAACAGAGCACCGGACTCGTTATCTTGGTGATCCTGGGGCTGCGGGTTCAAATCTCTGCCAGGCCATTTCAGTTCAGTGGATTTTTTTTTTTTTCCTTTTTTTTTTTGCTGTCCAAACCTCTGCGCCACCTCAGAGGCAGTGCACACACGCCGCTCATTCTGATCCCATCCCGTCCACAGCCAAAGCCCAGTCAGCCCCGCTGCAGCCCCGGCACCGGCAATCCACAGGGAGCAGTCAATGTCAAGTCATCAACAGGCAACCCACCGGAGGAGACACTGCACTGCTGCCGAATCACTTTGCTGGTGTTTAGGGGAGTCTGCTCTGATCTAACATACGCAGGACACCACCTACTAAGTCCCCTACTGACAACAATAATTGCTTAGTCGCGGTGCCGGCATGAGTGAGCTCTCCCTCCTGAGGGCGCCACCATGTCCGTCCAACGACAGCCCCAACAGACTCGCCGATACCAGTGACCCCGACGGAACTAAACCAAAGCCACAGACATCGAAATGGAGGTCACCATGACAGCAGGGCATGAAGGGCCACAGAATTTGAGACATTTTTTTTTTTTTTATGCTGATCGATGAGGATGAGGATGATTATCCCTCTTGTCAATCGGGCGCCCGCTAGCGCCCAACCGGAAATCACACAGCCAAAACGCTGAGCGCCTGCCAGCGCCCGGTAAAAACACGTGGCAACAATGGGCGCCACCGTGTTTCTTGTAGAAAAGGAAGTCTCGCGAGAACGTGATTTTCTTCTTCCTGTAGCCATTTTCTACCGTCTGCAAAAAAACCGCGAGTCGATGCGTGCCGTGGTTCTCGAGTTACGAATTTTAAAAGTTTTTAAGTCGAATGCCGTTTTTCACCATGGCTTACCTTGATTTCTGCCGTTCTATAATGAGATTTAGTGATGGAGATACTGCGATTTGTAGAATTTACGGCATAAGACTAAATGAAAGTGCTGGGTGATGAAGCTTAGAGTGACCTAGATTTTGACTGGGATGAGGTTCAAAGTATGATGAGCAACGAATCGGAAAAAAGTTCTGAAGAAGAAGATTTTTTTTTTTTTCCCCGAGTAAATGGCTCATGTGACATTCTTCAAACTTATGATATAGCAACATATATATTCGTAGGAATTTTAAAAATTATTTTCATTTCATTCTTTCCTTCCTCTCTTTTAAATTATTTTTTTTTAATTGAGTAACCATGTTCAAATTACGGAGTTACCTATCTTGCCGATGGTTTTCGGTGTTACTAAGCTCGGATAAGTGCATACTGAAGAGGGTTAAGATGATGCTACATATTTCCATTTTGGTCTGAGACTACATGACAGGGCTGTACTCTACGCTTCCTTTCATAATATATCCCAGTGTCAGTACAGGGGGATTTTTCCCTCAGAGTTAACACTGGTTCTGACTCCATTCCCAAACAGCCCTTCAAATAAGACTATAAACTGAGATTCCATGTGTGAATGAACAAATAATGTCTTGCACCCACGTAAAATCCCATCACCAACTTTTGGAAGAGAAGGCCAGTTGGTTGTTGGTATGGATGACACGTTACACATAGCATGCACTCTGTGTGAAAAATCAAAAGAATGAAAGAGTTGTTAAACTGAATGAATGACTTTGACTGAATGACATGGGAAACGACTGGATGAAGCGCCAACAGCCAGCTCTTCAGTCAGCTCTACCCAGGTAGGCAGCCTGTTGCGTAAACGAGAATTCGGATTGTAAAGTGCTTAGAGCTTGGTCTCTGGCCAGAGGTAGCCACTATATAAGTTCTCTCTTAAAAACAACAACAAAAAACAAACATGTTTGATGTACTGCCATGCCAGAACACGGGCACCCAGGACAGACGATGGAGGAAATGGCACACCTGCTTGTTGAGTTTGGGTTTCTGAAAGGCATCCACCAGAAACTTGCTGCCTTCCACAGTCTTCCTGGAGCCAACAACCGATGCCACGTAACCTGCAAGACAAATAGTTCAGTGTCAGACCATTTCATCCAACCTCCATCGTGTTCAGTTTGTCTCCTTTCTCAGAACTGTCTTTGATACTGGATTCATTCTGGTACCAGGAAGTTTTTTTTTTTATGTGCATATGACACTTACCTAGAGCTATCAAACTAAAGTCAACAGTGTTGATGATACTATCAGAAGAATGATGACACTAACAAGGAATTGTTCTAAGACAATGTCTCTTTAGGTCATTTTTATCCATTTTCTGATGCAAGCATCAGGATTATTTCAAGACATTCTATCAGCAGTCTCAAAAGATGATTATCTATACAGACTGGACTGTTCCACAGCCTGAAGAAAGCTTTCCCCTGTGTGCGTGTGTGTAAGCATGTGTCTGTGTGAGAGAGTGTGTGTGTGTGACAGTGTGTGTGGGAGTGTGTCTGTCTGTCTGTGTAAGACTATATGTATGAGGTTGGGCAGCTAGAGGGAACACCTATATATATGGGGAGTTTGTATTATACTCCCTGTTTGGCTAAGTATACTTACCTTACCATGTCAGACCATAGCATTAAACGGCTGTCAGTCAGCTCTGTCAGGCCGAAGTTTTGTGGCAAATGCAGTCATAAGATAGTCACGTGACGCCCACCCTACTCCCACCTACGGAAGATGCCGAAGATTGTGTACTGTCCCGTCATTCAACGAGTCCTGCGCGCAAGGCAACCCCAGGGAACCTTGGCGCTAGCGGGGAAGGTAGGCGGGCATTAGAGTCTGACATGGTAAGTATACTTAGCCAAACAGGGAGTATAATACAAACTCCCCATTTTGGCGTCGTATACTATACCATGTCAGACCATAGCAGAATTTAAAGGAATTGGAGGAGGGCTGAGCGCCCTAATGGTTCCTGGGTTAACTGTTATGGCTGCATTGGCCGCCACAAATGAAACCCCTTTAGAACCATCAGCCCTGGTCATGCGGATGTCCCTTAGATAAAAGTTATGAAAGGGTTCTCCGAACGCCAGTAGGCTGCCTCCAGGAGATGGCGCACGGGGACAGAGTGCTGGAACGCTGTGGACGTGGCCAGCGCTTTGACCTCGTGGGCTCGAGGGGAAAGGGCTGGGAGGTCTTTGTGGGCCTGGGCATAGGCAGATTTGATAGTATTGGATAGCCACCTAGAAATCGAGCCCGCCGAGATGTCTTTCTTGCTGTTGGGGTAGATGGAAATAAGGAGGCTTCTCTGAGAGGAACGCCTGGGGGGCGGGAACGCTCCCAGTAGTATCTGAGGCACCTAGAGGGACACAGGTCCATGTCCCCGCCGCCTTCGCTGCCTAAGATATCCGCTAGGGAGCGGATAACCAGGGAAGGAGAGGACGTGCCTGGTTCCTGGTTCTTCGCTAAGAAACGGCAGGAACTTAAGCGAGACCGAGCCGTCTCTGTGAAAGGCAATGTCCCGAGGGTCACCACTGAGGGCATGAATCCCACTTCTTCTCCTGGCTGAGGCCAGGGAGAGAAGGAAGGTGGTCTTGAAGGAGAGAATGTCAAAGGGAATAGCGCGGAGGGGCTCGAAAGGGGGTTTTCTGAGGGAGTCAAGAACCAGAAAGAGGTCCCACATGGAGCGCGCCTAGGGGACTGAGCTTCCCGTAGGGCCACCCCCCCCCCGAGATAGTTTGTCTGAGAAGTCATTGTCGAATGATGGGCCGCCCAACTGACGGATGGTGGTGCATACGGCCGATCTGTAGCCCCAAATGGAACTAGCAGAGGGCTTTCGAGAGGACGAAAGATGGGATAGGAAATTGCCTATCTGGATGTTGGAGGGGAGGAGGTAGGGGACCGAGTTAGCCGTGCACCATGTGACCCATCTCTCCCATCGGTAATTGTAGAGGGACTCGGTGCTGGTCCTACGCGAGGCCAAGGCCAAGTCCCGTAATCACTGCGATGCCCCCGCTTCTGTCAGGGTATCTAGGACAGACCGGGGTCTGTCCGCGGGGGAGGCGGGGACCGGTGGTCGCAATTTGGTTGGCATATCAGCCAAGCGTGTAGGGCGAAGCATCTGGGGGGTGGAGTGAGGGAGGCCCGAGCGAGGTTGTCTGAGCAAGTCCCACCGAGGGGCTAGCTGGAGAGGGGGACGTGAGTTAGGGACCTGAGGTCTGGGAACCACAACTGGGCCGGCCACCACGGGGTTATAAGGATGAGTTTTGGGTCTCTCCAGCCTGGCCTTCCTGATCACTTTGTGAAGTATTGGGAAGGGGGAAAGGTGTACGCGATGAGTCCCGTCCAGGGGAGGGAGAGCGCATCGACTGCGTACGCTCGGAGATCCAGGACGGGAGAGACATACATGGGAAGGCGATGGTTGAAGCGGGTCGCCAAGAGGTCGACCATGGGCTTGAACCAGTGCTCCCATACTGTGGTTAGCGTCAGCTTGTTCAGGGTCCACTCTGTGTGCAGAAGGATCCCTGAGCGGCTGAGAGAGTCTGCCAGGATGTTGCGTGTCCCCTGCTGTATGTCTCGCACGGAGGGTGGTTCCCCGTGCGTGGCACCAGCGAAGGAGGGCCTCTGTCCGTAGGAGAGGCCGATGGAGTGCCCCCCCCCCCCCCCCCCCCCCCCCCTTTGTTGATGTAATGGGCTACCAACGTGTTGTCCGTGAGGAGGAGAACCAGTTGGGCGAGATTAGGTGTTGGAAGTGGAGGAAGGCCAGCCTGACCGCTTCCAATTCTAATATCTTGATGTGGAGGCGTGCCATCTGTGCGTCCCACACCCCCGAGGCATGACTGTCCCCCCCAAGTGGGCCCCCCAGCCCGAGTTGGAGGCGTCCGTGTACAGTTTGAGGGACTGAGTTGGGAGAGAGATTGGAACGCCGGTGGTCAAAGTGGACGGATTGAGCCATTCGTCCGTGGCGCCAGAGAACCAGTGGCCGTGGGGAATGGTCAGGGCCCAGCGGTCCGAGGTCTGGGACCCGCCGACGACGGAACTCCCTCTGCAGCTGGGGTTTGGGGACCCGACCTAGCGGATGAGGGCTGAAAGGGACTTCATCATCCCTAAGAGGCGAAAGAAGAGAGTCCACTATCCCAGCGGACCTCTCTGGGGTCGGGGCGACCTTCATGGCAATCGTGTCGAAACTCATGCCCAGGAAATAGAACCTCTGACTGGGGATGAGTTCGCATTTGAGGGGTTGGTTACAAAACCCAGGGTGGAACAGAGCCTGAGGAGGCGCGTGGTGTGGGCTCAGCACTGAGCCCGGGAGGAGGCCAGGACAAGCCAGTCGTCGAGGTACACCAGGAGGCGCATGTCCTCCTGTCTGGCTAGGGCGGCCATCTCCTTGACAACCTTCGTGAAGAGGAAGGGTGCCAGGGAGAGACCAAAGGGGAGAGCTTTGAACCGGAACACCCGACCCTGCCAGACGAACCGGAGGTAACGTCTGTGAGCGGGTAAAGGAGGATCTGGAAGTACGCATCCTTCAGATCTATGGAGGTGGCCCAATCTAGGTGGTGGATGGAGTCCCTGATCTGGGAGGGCGGGGAGAGAGGTCGAGGATGGGCCTCCATCTCCCCGAGGGTTTGGGGATCACGAACAGGTGGGAGTAAAACCCGGGGTTGGGCCTGGTGGGCGGGTTGTTCCTGTTCCGTGCCCACCGCGGGTGTGTCCCCTAGTCACTGGAGAGGGCGTGCCTGTTGGCCGAACCGAAAATGGAGTTGCTGGCGAGGTTTCGATTTCGACCTCTGCGAATCTAGAGGGCGCTTAGCCGGCCGGCGTTGGGAGATGGGGCTTGTCGGGGATACGGTGTGGGCCCGATGGACCTGGGGTAAGACCAATAGGGGGGCCTGGAAGGGCGTGGCTGAGGCCGGGGGGCAAAGGACGCCGCCTGCATGCGTTTCTCGACCGAAAGGGACATATCCGAGGTGGAGTACTCGCCAAAGTGCGAGTGATCCTGGCCCGGGACACACGAAGGGAAGCCTTGAGTGCCGGGGAGTGAAGAGCGTGAAAGCACCGCGTTTCTGGCCACTAGCAGGCAATAGAAGTGGCTTGTTGCTGCGCTGTCCGCCGCAGCCGACAAGTGATGCGATATCCTGTTGACTAGGTGTCGCATAAAGGGATCGCTGAATAAGCGAGATTCGTCCTCATGGTGTGGTTCGGAGGTATGTCCGAAGGCACTGGGACGGCGCCGTCATCCCCAGGCCAGAGTACCTCCGCCCTCTGCAAGAGCATGGTAAGGTAGGCATGCCCTGCAATGATGTGTAAGATGCCCATCCGGGCTACTCGGTCCCAGTCCTTTAATGCTTTAAGGAGATGGTGCCCGAAGTAGGGGGGCCCGGTTGGGCATCAGGCGACAATCAGACTGGGAGATGGCCCACTCCCTGGTCGGGTCTTGACCCGGCGGGGGGACGGCGTCTGCACCCCTGACGCGGATTGCCGGACTCTCCCACAGCGAAGTGAGGGACTGAGGAGCGACGAGCCTGAGTTTGCGTTGGGCTGGGGGTGGCCCGACGATGTCAGGGAAGGCCAAGATATCGGCAGAGGGAGGGGCTTCCCTCGACTCCAA
>JADBJO010011138.1:0-25139 GCA_016801955.1 Conus betulinus
AAAACCTGAGGTCCCGGTCTGCTAAGAAAATGGCATTGCTGGCCTCTAGCATCTGCGGCAACAGACGTTTTTTTGTAAGAGTCTTTTTTTTTTTTTTTTTTTTTAGAACAGATTTTAGTCTGATGATGTCGAAATTGGATACCTCAGCGTCAGCATGTATAGATAAGAAGGAAAATCTGGCCGTTAACTTCATTTTTGTCTCGTTCATGTTTTTGAGATTCCCACCGTACATGAGTGCTGAACATTTGTGTGAATGGCAGAAGACTCAAACCGGTATTTTCCCATGAATGGTTAAAATGGACTCTGGTTTGTCCTGTAGAGGTTTTCTTCTTAATGGGCTGTAGGATGCTGGAGTCGGATGGTGTTTGAACGTCTCAGGACACCAAGCCCCCAACACTATTAACCAGTTATGCAGTCAACTCGCATAGTGAAGTGTTTTACGCACAAAGCTTCCATTCTCTGTCAGTCTTCCATGAAGGAGTGTTACTCAGAAACATAGGGGTCATTTTTGTGCTTTGAAAGGGTTAGGGAAAAGAAGGGGGAGGGGGGGGGGGGTGGTGTGGAGCTCTTAGACTGTCGAACCTGTTTTGTTTTCTTTTTGTGCTGGGATTTTTGTTTTTGTTTTTTTAGGGGAGGGGTACTCTCTCTTTTCCAATCGGCCTTCACTCTGCCCCTCTCCCCATCCCCCCCTCTCCTCCCTCTTCTACCTTCCCGTGCCGTCTGTGCCACTTACGTTACTGATTATACATTTTTCCACCTTTTATTGAAGAACAGATAATGGCATAGTTATTCCCTTTATTTTCAGAACCGTTGGTGGCCTACTTCCACTCAACAGGCGTTTTGGCTCTGCTAGGGCAGCTGAACACACAGATAGTAGTGTAGTTATTCCCTTTATTTTCAGAACAGTTAGTGGCCTACTTCCACTCAACAGGCGTTTGGCTCTGCTAGGGTGGCTGAACACACAGATTATGGCATAGTTATTCCCTTTCTTTTCAGAACAGTTAGTGGCCTACTTCCACTCAACAGGTGTTTGGCTCTGCTAGGGCAGCTGAGCACACAGTTAGTGGCGTAGTTATTCCCTTTCTTTTCAGAACAGTTAGTGGCTTACTTCCACTCAACAGGTGTTTGGCTCTGCTAGGGCGGCTGAGCACAGTAAGGTCATGCTAACTGGCCTGTTGCTGTTGTGACAGTTGTGTCTGATGGCCCTCTGGAGCGTGTTGGGAATCATCACCAGCTTGGGTAAAATCAAAGTGTTCATTGCTTGCTTTCAGCAGCTGGTTGTGGTGCTGTCTGGTGGTGGTGGTGTTGTTGTTGTTGTTAGGTATTGTTGTTGATTTGATTGCTCCCCCACTGTAGAGATTATCACCATTGCTGTCAGGTTATAAGGGAAATGTTAATCAAAGTGTCGTTATGATTAGGGGAAAAGAAGATGGGATGGGCCACGGAGAAAGAAGAGGAGGAGAACCCGTCTTTCTGGGTTTGTGTTCATGACCCAGTCTCCTCCACCTTGACAGACCCATCTCAAAGCATTGTGTTTCCATCAGTACCATTCTGGGACAATTCTATTTCAGTACACTACAGGTGAAACAAATGGGTGTGTAATGTGTGTTTTCATTTTACCTTTCAGAAAACTTTCTTTTTTTGTTCAGAAAGTTTTTTTCTTTGCTGCTCTCAATTAGTTGGTTGCCCCCATTGGCCTTCGGCTCTAGATCTTCAGCCTTGTACTTTTTGGCCATGAGAAAAGAACTAACATTGTTTTTTTTTTTCGTCACTTTCAGACTATAAACTTGATTTCCAAAAGAAAAATATCCCAACAGCTTCCTCACAGTAGTTCATCCCATTGCTTGAATGGGGGGGGGTTGTAAAATGACAGTGAAAACTTCAAATCTGGACAGAATTGTCAGTGAGAGTGGATTCAGTGAACCCTGTGGGATGTTTTCTGCTGCTCATTGTACTTCTGCCATTGTTGAAAACCTTTTCTGCTGCTGTTACTGTATAGTGGGTACTAGCAGAAGACAGCATGATTCTTGTCTTCACTAGAAACATCATTCATATCAATGTCATCACTTTCGTGAATGAGTCTTATAGTACAAGAAAAGGAGGAGAATGTGTCTGTGTATAGGATGTGTTGTTTCATAAAACCCATCTCTTTTCTTTCTTAGAGATCATTTTCTTTGATAAAAACCGAAGACTGCACTGTCCACCTTAGAGACTCTGTTTTGTCAGCTTCATTATTTTTTGTTTGTTTGTTTGTTTTTCTTTTAATTTAGCATTTCTGTTGTGATTCCTGCTGAATGAAAAAAAGAAAAAAAAAATTATGGATAGACTAGACTGAAATTGTTGTGTTGTGCTTCATTGATAAATGTCATCCTGTAACTTGAAGAGGCTGTGGTCAGCGTCACTTGTAAATCCTATGAAGCCCCTGATAGGACAAGATTTATCTGGTATTTAATTCCAGCACACTGTAAAAAGGTCATGTCTGTCTTGTCTGTCAATCTGTAAAGTGGATGGATTCAAGAGGAAATGGGGACCAGTTGTCATCCAAGGGCAGCCATAATTGCGGCTTCATGGTGGACCGAGTTGTTGGTGAAAAAATGAATGGCCATCCAAAACACGGTGTGCAAACATCTGTACCGAGAATTAAGGTTCTGTCCACGTTGACTCTCTCCCTCTCTCTCTCTTTTAAGTCGTTTTAAGCTGTGTTGTTGTTTCTTTTTCAAATATTTTTTTCTTTTGTTGTTTACCCCCACCCCCACCCCCCAATACATCCATGTGTTCCCATACCCACCTTCCCCATTCTTTAGTTTCATGAGGCTCATAAGTCAATAGAACTGTTTTGTTTGCTTGTTTGTTCATTGATTCTCTGTGTATTTCCAAACACAGTGGCACACCCTCTCTGTCCCACCTCTCCTCCCTCTCGTCCTCTACACCCTCATCTCATTCAATCTTTGTTTCTTTGCTTACAGCGCAGTCTCTGGGTTGGTCTTCAGGTCAGTTATGGTAGGGAGCAGATATTGATTAAGATTTGAGGTGGGTGGGGGAAGGGGTGGCGGGGAGGGGGATAGTCCCCCTGTCATTTTTTCAGGTTTTTAAAAAAATTTCATGCTGTTTCTTGGGTCACCCTTGCTTCCATCCCCTCCCCTCCCCCCTCCCCCTCTCTGTGTTTTGCTCTCGTTAACTCACCTGCTGTCTGTGAGAGACTCACAACCAGTCTGGCTGCTGTTTGTTCTGTACAGACCATTTGAGAGAAAAAAAAAAAAAAAAGGGGGGGGGGAGAAAATAAAGAGAAAAAAAATGTCTCTCTGGCGGAAGGAGAGTAGGCAGCAATATGCACCACCTCTGAATAAAGGGTTTTTTTTTGTTTTTGAATTAAAGCAGAAAAAAAAAAAAAAAAAAAAAGGAAACCTTAACAAGAAGTGTAAAACGCAACTTGGCATGGGATATTCCGTTCTACTTGTTCAGGTTCCCTTCTCTCACCCCCACCCTATGAATGGGGAGGGGGTCCATTTTGTTTCTTGCAGAGTAATCTGCTCTTCTTCTCTGTTCCTTATGTGGTATTTGTCTTTTTTGTCTGCGTGTCTTGTGGGAACAAGGGGTGTGGGGGGGATATTTGCATGGGGGGGGGGGGGGGGGGGCGGCAGCTGGTTGGTAGCCTGTCTTTACAAGCAGTCTGAGTGTCTTAAGTGTGTAAGTATTTTCCCCCTGACCGCTGAATGAGCATGATGTTTTTGGACTGACCTTTGTGTGTGTGTGTGTGTGTTTTCATTGTCATCGTCCAGACTGTATCTTTAGGCATGCATCTGTGGGGAGGGGGATGGTGAGGGGTGGGAGTGTCTTTTCTGTCTTGTTTCATTGTGTATACCATACATTGTTCATTGTGCACACACGTCTTCTAATGAATATTGGACTCCTTTCTCTCTCTTTGTCTTTTTTTTCTTTTTTTTCTCTCTTTTTTTTTTCTTTTTTTTTTTTTTTTTTTTTTTTTTTTTGCCACGGTGTGAGGTCAGGATGACTGCTTGTGACCTTGAACTCCATGAAGGTGAAGGCAGGACCTTGACCCCACTACTTGTCAGACTACCTCAGGCGCGGACGTGGTGCCACCTGTATGTGCATGTAATTAATTAATCACCATGGTCACTTCCCCACCTCCCCCTCCCCCCCCCCCCCCCCCCCCCCCCCCCCCCACCTTCCCTTCTTTATTGTATTCTTCTTCTTCCACATCCGTTTTATTCAGTTTTTCTGTTCCGTGCGTCTTGTGTCACCCCATGGTTACTGTTGGTTTCCACATGTTGATGATTGATGTTGAATCAACTTTGAAGACAGCTAAACTCCCTGGGCGTGGCTGCTTCCCCCTTGAGAGCCGCCGGTGTTGGTCTGTGGGTCGCTGCCATCGCCCTCCTCCTGTGTTACGGTGGCATGGGTGATCACAGGGGGCAGCACTGACCGAGGGGGCAGCCAGAAGGAACTGGCCTAGAATTGGGGGTGGGGGTGGGGGTAAGGCAGATACACCCAGTCGAGTCCTCCCAGGCTGGGAGTGCTCTTGGGCCTAGAGACCTGATCAGAGAGACATGGAGCGCCAGTTTTGTTACTCAGGCCAGGTTCAACACTTCCGGTGAAGGTCTGATTAGGCCAGATTCAGGTGAAGCTCTCAGGCTCATAGTTCTGGGGGAGGGCTTAAGAACCTGATCTGATGGAGATTTAGCAACGACCATGGGGAGAAGGGGGTGGGGTTACTTTGAAAACAGTTTACGTGCAGAGTTGGTGTCGATTTAGGGCAGGGTGGGTTAGACAGACTCGGTGAATCCTTTGCAGAAAAGCGTTTGGGGGGGGGGGGGGGCAGAGCCCTTGAAATCCTGCTGATGGAGATGGGTCATACGATCAGTATGTTGTGACGACGTAAGAAAGGTGATGTTACGAAACCACCTGGGCTTGCTGCAAGAAGAAGGGGGGTCCACAGCATGGTGAGGGAGATGAACATGAACAGTGGAGGGGGGGGCAGCCTATGATTGATGGCTGAAGGTGATGTGGGGGGGTTAGTGCAGAAGGGTCAGGAGATTGATGGCACCCTACGCTGATCGTTAGACATGCACAGCAGCAGCACAACAGTGGGCAAGGGCTGGTGTGTGGCTCTTCACGTTGTCACGCACATGCAGGCCATCTTGACAGGGGTCTGTGCGTGATAAAGGTTGTATGTCAGTGGTTCCCCTCTCCCCCCTGACCTCCCAACCCCCATCTCTTGTTTGTCATTTTTCTTCCCCCCCCCCTCCCCCCCTTGTTAATTAACTGGAGAGACGCTGATTCGTCGTACATGTACTCAATGTATTTTTTGCATGCCCAGTCTTTGTAGATCTGATGATGATGTTGAGAATCATTTGGAAAAGGGATGTCAAGACACAGTGTACCTGTCGTGTCTGTATTTGCTACCTCTTTTTTTTCCCTTCTTTTTATCTGTACCTCCACTGCATCACGCCCATATGGCTTGAATCTTTTTCAGTTGTAGATCGGCTTTCTGTATTGGCCATGTCACCCTGTGTATGTGTGTGTGTGTGTGTGTGTGTGTGTGTGTGTGTGCATGCCGGTATGTGTGTGTATGTGAAGGTTGTGCGGAGGCAGGCGAAATGGGAGAAGGAAGGAGGAGGGGGGAAAGGGTGCTTGGGGTGGGAGGGGGTGGGGGGCGAGGCGGGTTGACGCAAGAGATGGGCGGAGGAGAGGGCACTTGTAGAGCCTGAGATATTGGGACAAAACTGTAGCGAACCCGGTGACACAATATCTCAGGGATGCTGAGGGTGCCACAGGGGTGGGAGGTTTCTGGCCCACCCGGCGGTTTCCCAGCATGCAGCCCACAACTTGGATGTAACTGTTAGGTTGGGGGGGAGGGGGAGAGGTTGGGGGGGAGGAGGAGGGGGGGTGGGGGCCGAGAGAAGAGTTGTTGGGGGGGTGGAAGGGGTGTTTTGCGCGGCGGGTTGACCTTTCTCCCAGTTCACCACACCACCAACACCACCTTTGATACAATGAATGGGTTTTTTTTTTTTTTTTTTTTTTTTTTTTTTTTTTTTTATATTTTAAATTTTAAGGGTACTTCCCCCCCCCCCCCCCCCCCCCCCCCCCCCCCCATGGCTGATTCTGTGAGGAAGATGCCCACAAGTATTGTTGAGCGAATGGATCTTGGGTGTAACTGAATTCAAGTTCCTTACCATAGAAGTGTGTTTTTGAAGTGCTTATTTTAAATGCAATGTCCTTATACTTTTTTGAATTTCTTTAAATCTCCATTTCAGTGTATGCATTCCTCCTGCCCCCCCCCCCCCCCCCCCCCCCCCCCTTTTTTTTTTTTTTTTTTTGTTGTTTATTGACTAGTTAACTTATTAAAGTGAATTAACTTTTTATGTTATTTAGGATTTTTAGTATTATTCATATGTGTAGCTTTTCATCCAAACTTTTTTTTTTTTTTAACATGTTGATTTATTAGTAGTGGTAATTTGACATTCATATCTGTGTGGGTATGTGGTGTACATGTTTGTGTATGTGTACCTGTGTGTGTGTGTGTGTGTGTGTGTGTGTGTAGAAGAGTGCTTGGTATGAAATACCTCAGACCTCAGGACAACTCTCAAAAACCAACCATGTACCTCCTGTTTAGTCATCAGCAAGTTTCTGTTCACCTCCCTCTTTTGTTCCTCACTTTTATTATTTTTTTTTTTTTATTTTTTTTTTTTTTTTCTTTTTGGCAATGACTCTGGGATTTTTTTCCCCCTTTCTCCTCTTGTCTGTAAAATGTCTAGAGCGAGAGAAAAAAAAAAACCCTGGTATTATACACAGACAGCAGGAATATTTAATAATACCCCCCCCCCCCCCCCCCCCACCATCTAACCCCCTCCAGGTCCAGATGGGAGCTTTTCCACTGCAACAAAGCTGAGCTGTGTCACAAAAGAGCTTAGATCTATGCATTTGAGGATTTGGATTCTTAATCTGCATTTCACCTCAACATGGGTGTCTTTTTTTTTTGGGGGGGGGGGGAGGGGGGGGAGGGGAGTCTTTTTTTTTTTTTGTTTTTTTTTCCCTTTCAAATTATGTAAGTGACAGCAGATTGAGCCAAGCATTCTCCTGATCGGAAAGAAGGCAAATCTGTAGCAGAGTCCAACAGTGTTGGAGAATAGGAAATTTATAGGAGTTAAGAGTTGGAAACGTCACCTTCCAACTGCCTACCCCTCTCTCTCTCTCTCTCTCTCTGTCTATATATCATATTTTTACACAAAGTTTTGTTTTTGGCAAAGTCAGTCAGTAAGCAAGCAAAAGAAAAGCATGGACTTAAGTTTTTCTTGTGCAGATTTCTTTTTCTACCTTTGATGTGAATAACCTGAGAATGGAATTGTCGTGGTTTTTTTTTTTTGTTTTTTGTTTTTGTCCCTTATTGTCTGTCACTTTCTCTGTGTTCTTAACTTTAGTTTTATCTTTTTTTTTGACCTTTTTTTGTTGTTTTTGTTTCTTTTCCTCTTGTTGTTATGCTTTTGGCTGTGCGTTGAAGACAGCTGTGGAATGTGTCGCGAGCTGGACTGAATTCAGTAAGGAAAGGGGTACATGTGGATGGATGCCATGTATCAGATTCAGGTGAGGAAGGAATGTATGGGGAACAGAAGGTTGGCTGATGGAAGAAGGTACCCACACTCTTCTTCCCACCCTTACCCCCACTCTTTTTTTTTCTGTGTTTCTTACCCCCCCCCCCCCCCCCCCCTTTTTTTTTTTTTTGTTTTTTAATTTTTGAGTGTGTGGTTTTATTTTTGTCTTTTTTTTTTTTTTTTTTAGTTTGACAGCAGTGTGTTAGTGGTTATGATGAACTTGTCTTGATTGTATAGGGCTCTCTGTGAGACATGCCCACCATCATCCCTGCTTACCCCCCCCCCCTCCCCCCCCCCCCCTCCCCCTCATGATGACTAATTTATGCTGTGACCCCATGTTGTTTGTGGAAGACCCGTGATGTGTGCAGAGTCAGTTCATGATGTTGCAGGTTCCAGGGGGGGGGGGGGGGGGGGGGGGGGGGGTTGGGAGAAAGGTTAAAAGGAGGAAGGCAGTGAATCCGAAAAAAAAGAAGAAAGAAAGAAAATGAATAAACTAACCCCCCAGCCTCCTTCTCTTATTAAGTGAAAAGAAAATCCATCGACTCTAAAACTGTTTCACTTATCTTTAACCCCTCTGTATATCTTGTCAGTTCTTCTATTTTTTTTTTTCCATATATTTTGTGTTAGATACAACTTTCAACACATCAAATGGATAAAAAAAGCAGAGAAGAGATCCACCCAGACTTGGTGCCTAAAGAATCTACATCTTTTTATTCTTCTGTATGTGTGTGTGTGTTCCCCCCCCCCCCCCCCCCCCCCCCCCCCCCATGTCCTCATTCGTTTTGTTAATGGGTGGATTTAAGTAAAGCTGTCCTTTCAAAACCCAGACCACCATGTCCGCAAGAAGTTAAGGGTTGGTTGGTGGGTGGGTGGGGGGGAGATACTTGACTCGTCAGACCAGAAGGGTGACCCCACCCCACACCCCCAGTACCCTCTGAACCCCTTTCCCCACCTGTTTCCCTCCCCCCGCCCCACCCCGCCAGACAGATACATACACACGCCTCTTGCCCTTCCCGCACCCACCATTCTCACCCCCACCCCCACCCCGGCATTCTTTTCAGTTGATCCGACTATCATCAAATTTTTGTGAGCGAGGAAGGCCAGGTATCTTATGTTGTGACCAAGTTAAGCATACCATTTGTGCTTTTTTTTTTTTTTTTTTTTCCCCCCCCCCTAACTTGTATACTCCCCCCCCCCCCCCCCCCCCCCCCCCCCCCCCCTTTTTTTTTTTTTCAGTCCTCCATTTGTAGAGACCGACAGAGAACATCTTCATCATTGTTTCTTAGCATGAGTAGGGTAGGGTAGAGGTGAGGTGGGGTGGGACGGGATGGGGGGGGGGGGGGTGTCTGTGTCATGTATCCCACAATAGTGGACTTCACTGCCCCTACCTATAAAGGGAAGATAACTCAGCATAGAGGAGCGTGCTGTGTCTTCTTGTCTGTTCCTATTATAAATAAAAATGGTTAAAAAAAAAAAAAAAAAAGGGTTGTGTCCCTTGTGTGTGTTTGCGTTCTCTCTCTCTCTCTCTCTCTCTCTCTCTCTCTCTCTCTCTCTCTCTCGTCTCCTTTTTGTGCGTTTTTTTTTTGTTTTGTTTTTGTTTGTTTCTTTTTTTTTTAGTACACTCGCGACGTACATGAAAACGCTATCCTATGAACTGTGCTGGGGGTTCGCAATTCCCACTCGAAGCATCAAGACTGAAAGGCAATTTCTCATTGGAGTCAGCACAAGCTACGACCTTCTCCTGCTGCTCTGGGGAGGAGGGGGAGGGGGGGGGGGGGGGGGGGCTCCAAACGGAGGTCCTGTGTGTGTCCCAGCAGGGAAGTGGGAGAGAAGCACTTCGCTGGTCTCAGCCGAAACTTTCCCTCTGCGCTGGCTGTCTCTCTGACTGCATGGACTAAGCCATACTGTGTGGATTGTCGGGTGGAGGTGGGTGGGTGGACAGTTTCGACTAATCCATACCGTTCCGCACATTTCAAACTGGTCCTGCCATCCACCCACCCACCCTGCCTTCCCAGTGGACAGTCCGGTCCACCAGTGGCAGCCCGAAGTGTCCCCTTAGCCCCATGTGACCCTCCTCCGAGGCTCGCCTTCCTTTTCTTGAAGATGACAGAAAATCTCAGATTTGGACGGGCGGACAGCTTCGGTTGTGACACCAACACGGGAAAACACGCGTGTCTGAACATCTGGCACCCACTTTAAATCCCATTTGCCCTTTTTTTTACAAGACTGAGCCGTGAGGTGGATGACTCGAGAAATAATACACTGGCACACCGGGTGTTGTGCTGAAACGTCCTCTCTGATGACGGCATCGATGTTACTTTTAATGACGGGATTGAAAAACGTGTCCCGTCCGTAAACATGACACCGATGGTAAACCTGCCGAGTTCCAGCCATGTAATGATGAAAGAAAGAAAAACGGATCGCTTTACCCATACGATTTTTGCTCACGTTTTGGCGAAAATACCATGAATTCAACGTACTGAAAAATTCGTAAAACGTTATGTCCATTTAAGCAAGAAAGAAAGAAAGAACATCTGAAGACAAAGTTCTTGAGCAGTAATGGCATTTGCAGTGTGTACCCATCGTATTTCTGTGCTATAACCAAAACATTTTTTTTGTGTGCAACGAGTACTGAAACAACAGAAATCACTGTACTGTCTACCTACCCTTTGCTGCGTGATGCTTTAGATGAAAGCTAAATCTCACATCTCACATCCCCCCCCCCCCCCCCCCCCCTCCCTTCTTCCCGCTTTTCACAAAACTTTGCAAGTCTTGTCCACTCGGTTTATTAAACAAAAACAAAAAAAAAAAAAAAAAAAAAAAAAAGACTACCATTTTAGTTGAAAGGTACGCCAATTGCAGTGTGAAGGTCAACAGAGATGGTAGAGAGAACAAAAATCAAACGGTTTGCAGCATTACTGATAGCAAGAGAAATCGGCCGTGAACACACAAAGCTAGGTGCAAAATAACGCTTATTTGATCTTACTGATAACAAGACAAAACAGCCGTGAGCACACGAAGTTTGGAACAAAATAACGTATAGTTGATCTTCAGTGTAAAAGACTGATGAACTTTCAACAACAAACATAGCTTCTTCGGATCCTTTTTTTCTTTTTTTAATGATAATGAAAAGAATTCAAAAAGAAAAAAAAATGATATTTTGTGTTCTGTTCATTTGTCTTTTGTCTTCGATGACACGAAAACCACCTGGCTTGGGACGGGGGCAGAAAAAAAAAATGCACAAAGCGGCGGAGGTTTTTTTGTTTGTTTGTTTTTGTTTTTGTTTTTTTTTTTTGGGGGGATACTGAAAATATGCAGGAACTTACAAGGCATTTGGTCACCCCATGAACTCCGCTATTGCCAGTCTTATATTACAAGACTGAATCATGAATGTCAACGAAACATTGCAATGGTCAAGCAAGCCTGACCGAAGCTTTGATTGAATAACGCAACAACAAAGGGTGTGATAGGGCAGATTCCACAAAAATTGTATATGGTAGTGAATGCTGCAAAAAGACTGGGACATACTGCTGAAGGAGAAATACTCTATCAGATCCTCAAAGATTAGTATGCCGTCCATATTCACAGAACACTTGCAAGAATATCCTGTCTCATGTGCCAGTCGGATTCTGTCCAGGAACTCAAGAGATGCTGTCCAATTCGCAAACGATGTAATGTTCAAGAAAGCTACACCTGAAGTTGCCAGTGGACAGACGCTATCGTGTGACCACCGTACGCACAACAGCCTTTATGGAAGCGCCCCCATGTGTGTAGCAGTCCTTTATTCCACGACTGCCGAGCCCACCAGCTAAAGATGCCATCACCAGGCAAACCTCGCATTCTGCTGCCCCGCATCCTGCTGCCCCCCCCCCATCCTGCTGCCCCCCCCCCCCCCCCCCCCCCCCCCACTCGATACTGTTTCGCTGACAGGTGAAAACAGCACAACTCCAGACACAGCATAGCCTTCTTCACATGGTCTTACATGCCCTCTGAAGAGGATCCCTGCTCGCAGTCTTTCCCTCAGTCAACAGGACTTACTCTGTGGTCAGTGGGTCTTTCCTCGCCGTCACTGGGCCTTTCTCCAGAGTCGGGCAAAGGACAGACAAGAAAGAGAAGCACCTGGAGGTGCCAGTGGGACCCAGAGAAGCACTGTCCTCAATTGCCCAATTGCCGGAGCAATTCTGCTCCACCCGTGGAAATTGGCACTGTTTTCACATCAGGTGCGGAAACGCACAGGGCATGTCATTAAGGTGTCAAGGGATATAACAGTTCTTTTTTCTCTTTTTAAGATGCTGTCCAATTCGCAAACGATACGCTGTTCAGATCCCCACAATATGATACACTCTTCAGAGTGTCAAAGACTGTTTTAAGCTGTCCAGATTCCCAAGGATTACTACAGGCTCTCCATCTCCTCAAAAGTTGTAGGTCATCACAGACGTGAGTCCAGTCCAGGTCAGTATATCCAGTTCAAGAACAAACGAAGTAGGGACCGAGTCATACCTGCTGGGAGGTGGCATTACCAGCAGAGGGCACCTCAATACCAGCAGACAGGCGTAGGGCGGGAGTAGCCTACCTTCCTCGCATCAGCAGTGACGACGGGTCTAGTCTGTGTCGCCGTGGGGACGGCTCTTCAGGCCGTGGGGCAGTACGATGACGACGCCCTGCCATTGTGCGACTTTCTCATAGCCTGCACGACCAGCAGGATTCTCCCCTCGGGGTGAAAGGGGGTGGTAGGAATGTCCCCTCATGGGCGCGGAGTGGACGTGTGTATTTTGGCAGCGGCTTTGAGACCGCTGTCCTGCCTGTTGTTTGAATCTGCTTCACTCGGTACAGGACCGTCACCTCTCAGTTTGAAGATGACCCTGGGAGAGAGGGCAGCAAGGCAAGGCACCATCACATCACGACTGACGACGGATGAAGGAAAGCACCTACTACATACGAATGAACACCTAAACCCATGCTCCTGCTTTCGTTGTATGGAGCTTCAACGTCGTCAGAAGAAGTGAACATCACTCGTGTTGAGTGACGCATTGATGCTGTGCATACAGGCGAGCTCGGCGGAATTGCACCTCGCTTGAGAAGTGTTCACTGACGATCAGGTAAACAAGCAGATGAACCCCGACAGCACGACACCAAGGCTCATAGAGGAGGGATCTCCCAACTTACTGATCGACTCAGGAGCAATGTAGTGCCAAGGGTGCCTGTGATAGAGCAGTGCTAGGGCCTCCAGTTCATAGGAGAGTTGCCATGACATTGCGACAGAGCTGACCAGCTGCAGACGGTTACAGTGGCTTTGATGACCAGCAGTGCCAGTACAACAGGATGAAAACAAGCCACTCACTTGGGCTTATTCCTTTCCCTCAATAAATAACATTTCGTTGGTTTGCTCCGTAAGGCAGGAGAGTGACAGAGCGACGGACTCTGTGGTGCCAATGAAGGGCTTGGCAAGAATCCTGACAAACCCTCGAGACAGTGTCTGGCCTGGAGTGCACGTGCATGAATGTGCAAGAGTGCGTAAGTACATAAGCGAACACACTCCGAAGTGTAGGGTAAACACTTCAATCCCATTGACGTCGTTAACTCTGTGTGTGTGTGTGTGTGTGTGTGTGTGTGTGTGTGTGTTGTCGTTGTTGTTGTTGACGTTGTTGTTATTGCGCTGTGTTGTTTCACACACAATATTTAATACTATCTTAATTTTCGAGGTGAACATTTACCATTTTCACGATGATTGCTATTGTGTTACACCCTCCACCCACCCTGTCGCCTTTTCCACACCCGCTCCTATCCACCCACTTGCACCCCCCCCCCCCCCTTACCCCCACCTTCCCACTCCCACTCTGGCCTTATCCTCACCCTTTTCTCTCCCTCCTTTTTTTCCGTTTTGAGTGCCCCTAGGGTAAGCAATGCAATGTACCAATGGGATTACACTCTGACCTCACACACAAACGCAGCTCCAAGGGGCCTTTACTGCAAAATCCTCACTCATTCCAGTAAAAGTGTGTCCTGGGACGGAAGCAGACGCTCGTGCAGGCTACACCAAAAAAATAGAAATAAATAAAATCAATTAATTACAAGAGTCGAGTATTTATAGACTGGCACAATCAGAATTTTTGTTGCGTCTGAAAGTTGATTCTCCTCGTTTTCTTACATAATTATGACCATCAAGAGACAAACCAGGTGGTTCCAAGCAGACAGATTAAAATCAAAGGAATGGGACTATTTGGGGGATACCAGATGGCGCAAAGAGAGGATCACGGGTGAGTGCCAAGTACACGCTGAAGGACGTCAGCCGAGGGGAAGGGTTATGTATTTGAAGATTGTGGGTGATGCCATGGACGGGCCCCCTCCCCTCAAAAAAAAAAAAAAGCTGGAATGAATGACTGGTAGCTGGTTGTTCCCTGATGAAATATCAGTTTAATATGAAACGCTTGTTCAAATTTATGCTAGGCCTCAAAACGCCTACGTGGATTATTCAGTGTTTTAGGTGCAAAATCCTAATTGTGGCGTGTGGCCTATCATCAATACAAGTCTCAGTCCCGGGAAGCGGACGCTCGTGCTGAGTAGATTTGTGGTAGTAGTCTACTGTGTAGTTTTCCTCCCCAATGTTACCGTGCTTCTGTTGTTGTGTTTGTGTTGTTGTTGTTGTACCCTGGCTGAAAGACTCCAGGGATCATCCAAACAGCCGAAGTACTTGAACACTACGGTACATATGCATCAGCTGGGGATGAGAACATTACGTGTGTGACCGTTTTTGATTACCCCCGCCACGTGGGGGCAGCCACACTCCGACTTCGGGGGATTTGGGAGGCTGATAATGTTACGCTAGGAGCTTGTCACAACTGAAGACAGTCCCCGCATAGCTATGCAGAGCATAACAACATCTTGATATAGCCTTGGTGTTCTAGCTTATGTCAGATGGCCTGACACAGCATAACATCTTGATGTAGCCTTTGTGTTCTAGCCTGTGGCAGTTGGTCTGACACAGCATAACAACATTTTGATGTAGCCTTGGTGTTTCAGCCTATGTCAATTGGCCTGACACAGCATAACAACGTCTTGATGTAGCCTTGGCGTTCTAGCCCATGTCAATTGGCCTGACACAGCATAACATCATCTTGATGTAGCCTTGGCGTTCTAGCCCATGTCAATTGGCCTGACACAGCATATAACATCATCTTGATGTAGCCTTGGTGTTCTAGCCCATGTCAATTGGCCTGACACAGCATAACATCATCTTGATGTAGCCTTGGTGTTCTAGCCCATGTCAATTGGCCTGACACAGCTTAACATCATCTTGATGTAGCCTTGGTGTTCTAGCCCATGTCAATTGGCCTGACACAGCATAACATCATCTTGATGTAGCCTTGGTGTTCTAGCCCATGTCAACTGGCCTGACACAGCATAACATCATCTTGATGTAGCCTTGGTGTTCTAGCCCATGTCAACTGGCCTGACACAGCATAACATCATCTTGATGTAGCCTTGGTGTTCTAGCCCATGTCCAATTGGCCTGAAGACAAGGCGGACGGTGCCTCTGACCTCAGTCTTCCTGCAGTATGTTTTCGTTTATTCTAAAAACGTAGTTCACACGCTGCGTCATGGTGCACTGAGGAAGAAGCTTTCCAAAATCACGAGTGCTGAATCCAGGTTGCCATCGCTTCCACCTTCGAGGGCTAGGTTGTCGTCCCTGTTGGTCAACTCACTGGTGCTTAACAATTATAAGAATGCATGGCCTGTAGGTCTAATACCCGTCGTAAAAGGCGACTCAGAAAATACCCCCTTGTCTGCCATCGGAAGAGAGACGTGCAGTCAGCCTACAGCTGTGCCAGACGTGTTTTTACCAAAAGTGGATGTATACTGTTCGAGTTCGAAAAAAAAAAAATTGTAAGCACCGGTAAGTGCTGTCCCGAAAAGTAAACTTCGTTTAACGGTTACCTAGCAGTCATGATTCAAAAGGTCATTCTCAAAGTAAAACAGTGTGACATACGATGTTTTTGAGTCGGAAATGAAAATAAACTGTCTTTGAAAACACACACACACACACACACACACACAAATGAGTTGAACTACTTCATGAAACGTTCATGACACTGACCTAAAAATTTGATCGAAGGTACAATTATTTCCCTGAGAAGTAGCGAGACAGTTGTTTCGGAAATGATTCAGGGTGCAAACTTACAGAGTAAGCGGGCATCAAAAATAACCTGTTGCTGCGAAATGCAGGGTCCCGACACAATTTTTCCTCATACTTACCTGTCTAAGGAAATGCCTTATCTCCTACAACGTGGAGCAACAGAAATCCCCCCCCCCCCCCCCCCCCCCCCCCCCCCCAAAAAAAGCACGTGGAGAGCGAGACCAAGGTCAAGGCTGGCTCAGCAGGGGTACCAAGTGTTCAGTCCGATAAGTTTTTGTGAGTTACGAGTGTTTTTTTTCGGCCCACGGACAACACAAAAAGTGGTGTAGAGATTAGAAACATTATTCTGTCTTAATTTTTGATGGTGACAAATTGTTGTCACAGTCGAATAATCAAGGAAAAGAGGTTCTTTTCAATTTACTAACTGCACTGACTGAAAAAAAAAAAATGGCGGCTCTGTTTTACTTTCACTACTAACCAAGCAGCTTGTGTAGATTGCATGTGAGAACAGGTAAGGTGAATTGTTAAACATTAATATCAGCTCATAAATCAATCAATAAAGCAAGTGTCCGTAGCAAAATATGTCAAAACAAAATTCTAGAGGAGGGGGGAAGACTAGTACAAAGGGATCAACTGGGGGGATGAGAAAGAAAAAAAAAAACTCTCAGAGGAGGAAAAAAAAAAACTGAAAGTCGAAGGGCAATGGAGGAAAGGGAGAAATTCTTTATTTGCCTGGAATGCGAGGTGGGCGTAGAGGAAGACCAAACAAGTATCCAATGCCATGACTGTAAACAGTGGTGCCATAAAGAATGCACGTCACTGACAGAAAGGGGCTTCAACAACCTTCAGAATACTGAGACCGAAGATGTTGAAGATGCAGGGGGGGGGGGGGGGGGGGGGGGGGGAAAAACGGAATGGAAGTGAAATTAGGCTGTTCGAAAGGGTGGAGGAAAGGCTGGAGAGGCTAGAAAAAAGGTGCAGTGGAAAGGCTCTCGAAGAGAAGATAGAGGAGGTTTGTTGAGAAAAAAGGTGTCAGAACTATGGGAAGAGAAGTTCGACAAAGAAAAAAGCTGAATCTAATTTTCACCAATATTCCAGAGTGTTGGAGCGAAAACAGGGAAGAAAGAATGAAAATGGAGAAGGAGAGAGTATACAGAAGGTGGTTGGAAAGATTTGTCCTCACTTGAAAGACAAGACTGTCCGGGATCCAGTGAGGCTTGGTAAGTACAACATCAGAACAAAACCGAGACTGCTTAGAGTAATCATCAAAAACATGGAGGTAAAAAAAAAAAAAAATGAGAAATGCCCACACAAATAAATGCAGGGGTGACAGAGCAAAAAAAGAGGATATATGTATAAACCCAGACTACACACCAATTGAAAGACAAAAGAGCAAAGAACTAAGAGAAGAGCTTTGAAAAAGGATTGAGAAAGGAGAGAGAGACACTGGAATCAGAGGGTGGGAAAATAGTGAAAGTACAGCGGAAACCTAGGCCTGGCCAGGATGATAAAGAAGAAAACTGACAATCAAAATACAAGAACAAAGAACATGTGAATAGTTTTAAAAGATATGTAGATAGAAAACCTGTGCAGGAACTGTCATACACGTTCTTGTACACAGATGCAGATGGACTGTTGAACAAAAAAGATGAGTAACTTCTATTACTTGAAGAAAATAAACCTCACATTATAGTAGTAACAGAATTTATAGCGAAAAAAATCAAAATAGGGTAAAATTCTGTTGAATATTCAATACCAGGTTACCTACGAACTATTTTTCAATGAAAATCCCAAAAGAGGTATAACTGTATATGTGAAGGATTCTATTAATGCCAAAGTATACAAGCTTACAAAAGGTAATGACTTTGATGAAAACTTGTGGATTACCTTTTTAAATAAGGATCTATATACTGATTGGAGCTATTTACAAAAATCCAAATTCAACAATTGAAAATGAAGAAAAAATGTTGAGTTGCTGAAACAAATTAGATCAGAAAGATTCAAATGTCTTTGTATTACTGGGGATTTTAATTTCCCAGATATTGACTGGCATGGTACTGGCTCTGGAGAAAGAAAGAGGTCAAAAGTTCATAAATTGCCTACAGGATGCATTTCTGAACCAAATGGTAAAACAACCAACAAGACATAGGGAGGGACAAAAATCAAATATGCTATCTAGACTTAGTACTATTAATGATGAGAATATATCAGACATTAAGCACTTAGCTCCTGTAGGCAAAAGTGATCATGAGGTTTAATGTTCTCTTGCACCTAGGAGAGGAGCAAGAGAGAAAAAAGAACCAAAGCAATCATATAATTTTAAGAGAGGAAATTTTATGCAAATGAAAGAAGAATTGAAGAAGATTGACTGGAATAAAACTCAATGATCTTAGTGTAGAAACAATGCTGGGGGAAAATTAAAAGTATTTTAAATTCTTAATAGAAAACAATGTTCCAAAACAAATTATTATGAATAATGAAAAAAAAAAAAAACCAAAGTGGATGAATGCAAAGACAATGAAATTTGTAAAAAAAAAAGAAATATAATATGTATCAGAGATTCTTAGTCATGAAGCAGGGGAAAGATTATCAAAATTATATTAAAGCACGTAATACTTGTAATGAAAAAAAAAAAGCAAAAAAAAGGAATTTGAAAAGAAGCTATCAAAGGAATGTAAACAAAATCCATAAGCCTTCGGGAGATATGTACAATCGAAAACAAAGAGATGAACACAGGAGTGAGCCCTTTAGTGACTAAAGATGGTGACACAGAAGAGACAGATAGGGGTAAGGCAGATATTTTGAATACATTTTTTCTAGTGTATTCACAATGGAAGATACAAAAAATATGCCTTTTCTAAGTCCAGCTTCAAGGTCAAAAGGCATCGTATTAGCAAATGCAGACATTTCTGTGGATGCAATAAAAAAGAAACTTCAGTCTCTAAACCCTAATAAGGCATGTGGTCCAGATGCCATCCCATCAAGAATACTAAAAGAGCTAAATGAGGAGATGGCCTTCCCACTTTACATACTCTGTTCTAAATCTGTTAAAGAAATGATAGTACCTTCAGATTGGAAAACAGCTACAGTTATTCCAGTATTCAAAAATGGTACAAGAACAGATCCAGAAAATTATAGACCAGTGAGTTTAACATGCATTATGTGCAAAATTTTAGAATCGTTTATTAGAGAGGCTATTATTAAACATATGACAGAAAATAAATTATATGCTGAGTGTCAACATGGATTTCATGCAAAAAGATCTTGTGTGACTCAACTTTTAGAAGTGATGGAAGACTTCACAAAGGAGATAGATAAAGGAGAGAATATAGATGTTTTGTATTTAGACTTTAGAAAAGCATTCGATTCAGTACCACATGAAAGATTTTTAAAGAAATAGAGTTAGAGTTATGGAATAATAGGAAATGTACTTGGTTGGGTTAGAGACTTTTCATCAAAAAGAACTCAGAAAGTAAGGATCGGTAGTTCCTTCTCTCAAAAATGCTGATGTTATTAGGGGGATACCACAAGGCAGTATTTTGGGACCAGTATTATTTACGGTATTTATAAATGATCTCCCTGTAGAATTAAAGAGTACATGTAAAATCTTTGCAGATGACACAAAACTTTATAACTCGCCGAAATTGCATAAGGAATTGCAAAAGGATATTGAAACATTAGTACAGTGGTCTGATACTTGGAACCTACATTTTAATGCAGAAAAATGTAAAGTACTTCATATCACTGGTAAAACAAACCCACAAAAGGAGTATATAATGAAAGTTGGGAAGAATGGCTCTGAGATAATTTTCCTTAGGCCTGTACTATTAATTACAAGTACTTATAGCTCCGAGATACAGAATTGAAGAGAGAAGTTCAAACATTCAACATTCGATTGAACAACAGGGAACTGACACAAGTTAAGTGCACTTTCACACATCAACTTTTATTACTTACACATAGATAAGAAATGGCGTGACACTTCCATAGGCTGTGTTTCAGTTCTCATTGGACTACCACAATGAGGGGGGGTTCCTCACTCCTACTTTACTCGCTTGCACTCTGTGCAGCAAGCTTAAGTTGGCATACAGGGGGGGTTTCTGTCTAGTTTACACTGAATGTATATGGTTATTATACATCCACCCCCTTGCTTGCCCCAGTATTGTAGCCAGGATGGTACTCATAGACAGGTTCTCACTGTTTCATCATAAAGTGGGGTAGGGTCTGATGGGTTTGAGTCCAGGTGGTAAGCAAACTAGCTTTGCTTCGGAGAAGACAGTTGTTCTCTCCTGTGGCTGGGTGACTGCCCCACTGGTGTAGATTTGTTGTCTGGTGTCCCCCCGTTTCTGGCGAAGTCCCAGCTCCTGGTTCAGTCGCAATGTGTAGCGTGACCAGGATCCCAGTTCTGCGATAAAGAGAACTTGATCTGTAGATGAGAATCTGGTGGCTGGCTTGTCGAGTGCACACATTTACCCTTTTCCTCTTTCTTTCAGAGAGGGTGTGAGACTCAGCCAGCAAAGTTTTTTCTCTATGGTAGAGTTTCTGCTATAACTATTAACCTCCACTTTTGTTTAAAGGCTAGTTAAGCTTACAAAAGGGTAGGAGACAGTAATACAATGTTACAGTTTTAGTTAAACAACTCTTCCATGTTTCATATGAATTAAATCACACTGACTTGGGCTATGCTTAGTCCAAGTACACATGTGGTGTAGACTTAAAGTCATACACTACAAATCATTCCAATAATCACCAGTATTTATAAATCAGAGTAGCAGTTTTTACCTAGCACAGGCATACTGTTTTCCTGATCAAAATTAATCATTGAATTATTATCTTAACAGACAGAGTTGCATACTGACAAAAGTCAGGGTGAACACAAAGAGCAGTGGTCAGATTGTTAACAAAGAATCAAAACCACTGGGAGAGAGCTTTTGCCATATGATGGCAAGCAAAACTACTACACAAAATAATCATTCATCAGTTTGATAAATGTTGCTAAGCATTTGTACAAAGTTACAATGCTAACACACACACAGCATACATAAAATCAATACATAGATTCAAAAATGTAAAACAGAGTACTCACTTTTCCTGGGAATGAACAGGGAATGACTTGAGATCAAGGAGTTACCAAGAGTTTCTAGGCTTCTCTGTCCCTTTGTCTTCCTCTGCTCTTGTCTACAGGCAGTCCTGAGGGGTCAGTGAAGCTGCGCCTGTGTGTGTGTGCTATATATGAAATCTCTCACATGCCGAATCAATTTTGACAACCTGTCATTTACCGATCAGGGGTGAGAGGGGGAGGGATTTAGTCTTGTAACCAATCACCTCGGAAATTGTTTGAACCTAATCGGCACAGGGATAATTATGCATCCGTATAGAGTGTCGCACCGCATGGGGAGGAGGGGGTTGAGAGAGGGGAAGGGGGGGTAGGCTGATAAGAACGAAAGGCGGCACGCATTTAACTTGTAGTTAGCTAGGGAGCTCAGCACACTCGGCCTTGAGTGTACGACAGTGTCGTACTACAGTGACAGTAACACTAGTGACAGACCAGTGTTAGGGCCTCCAGGTTAGGTTATAGGAGACAGTTTTGCCCTAGCACTGCGACAGTACAGTAGCCGTAGACGGTTACAACGGCTAGGACAGCTCTGACAGTACCACTGCTGGGCCCGAAGGTGGACACTGACAGAAAGACAGTGCATCAGCTGCTGACCCTCTGATGCAAGGGCGAACTGCTTGGACAGAGTGTGTCGCAGACTGGCCTAGAAGACAGTGACTAGACCAGACCTTACTTGGTAGCTCATGCCAGTGAAGGGCTTGGGAAAGAATCCTGACGAAGCCCCCAAGCCAGAGTCTGGACTGACCAGGTAAGGTAGAGTGTGTGTGTGTGTGTGAGTGCAGAAGTGCTGAGTATATAAACAAACTTCTCTTGAGTGTAGGGAAAACACTTCATTGGTGTCAGAGAGTGGGATATACTTAGCACTTTCAGTTGGTACAACCCTAGCTGTAAAGTTGACAACAAACAGAATTTGTTAATAGTGTTGGGTGTTGGTTGTGTTGTACACAGACCAGGTACTAATGTACTCCACACTAGCACTTTCCAGTTGCTCCATTAGTAAAAAGGGGAAAGATTTATTCAGTACACCCATAGGGCTGAATGTAACACAGCCTCTGGATTGAGCAGTGCAGCTTGTGTGTTCAGGGAAAAAAAAGGGGAAATTTACATTATCCATGATGATGTCCATTCCTTGTGGCAAACCCAGTGACGGCCTGCTCGAACTGATTGATTTCGGAACACAGCAGGGGGCAATGGGAGATTTAATAGAGCCCCCAAAATGGCCTCACGCATTGGGGGGAAGAAGAAAAAAGAGTACTCCCTTACCACATGGGATGGGCAGCAGTCCATGGATGATTTCTGGTCCTCTCTTCACTTGGAGGCAAGCAAAAGCTCAAGTCAAGTTGCTGAACCCAGTGATACCAGTTCCCTGCTCACCGAGCTGCCACCAGTTCCAGCTCATCCACCAAATTTTGTGGACAACCTGGCTGAGTTGGAAGTGGGCTCTCCTGGGTCTGCTGAAAAATTGGAACCCCAACCCTCCAAAAGGTGAGAAAGCAATCACCAGGAAGGAGCGAGTCTTTTAGACTTAATTACTCAGATCGAGGACATGGGCAGTCGCGGAGGTTTACATCTTCATCAAGGTCGGCCTCTAGCAGACAGCATTGCCACAGATTTGGGTCAGAGTCTCTGGTGTGGGAACACAAGCAGAGTCTGAAGCAGTCAAATCCTGAAGCAAGATCACAGGGACGACAGCACAGACACCATGGAGGGGACTTTAGACCAACAGATTCGGGGCACTTTTCCCCATACTCAAGTAGGTCTAGGTCGCCAGCACCAACTGATCATAGGTGCGTCGAGATTTTGCTGGGAGATCATGACCAAGATCATAGAGATGGGAAGGGGTGCTGTATAGTGGCAGGAGGCATGACGACGAACACGGGCCCCGTTGAGCTCTCCCCTGCCCTCGAGAGTAGTTGGAGCAGGCACCAAAAACGTCTAGGTCACACAGGAAACAGATTTTACTGCCATGACCACCACGACTGCACTGAGAGTGAGTCGGAATTGTATTCTGACCCCTCAGACAGCAGCAGGGAAAAACAGTCCTGTTAGGCATCCCATTCAGGACCAAGAGGGACCCCCGGAAATTACCCCCAAATCTACAGTATGACGGGAATACAAACTGGCTGTCATTCAAGTACAGGTTCGACAGCTATAGAACAGCCCTCAACTGGTCAGAAATGGAGAGTCGGGGATTACCTGGGATGGTGTCTGGAAGGAAAAGCCCTAGACTTCTTCACCATAGCCACCAAGATGGGCAGACAGTGCTCATTCACCAAATGATGAGGAAGTTGGAAGCACGCTTCGGGGCCAGAGAGCTGACTGAAACAGCCAAGCTCAAGTTCCAACAAGCCAGCCAAACCCAGGGGAAATCCTATGAGGACTGGGCAGACAGGGTCACAGTGCTTGCTGTTTCAGCCTTCAGAGACCTGCCAGAAAGATATGTACAGGGCGAGGCGATCAGCAAATTTTGCATTGGCAGTCTGAACAAGGAGGCAGGTAAATATGCCTATCTGGAGAGACCCAGGAACCATGGAAGAAGCCGTCCATAAGGTAAAGTGGTACCAGCACGTCTCCCTGGTCATGGATGAGGCACCAAGGAAAGTTCAGGAGGAGCCACAGGTCAGTTCTGGTTTTTCCAAGCAGGATCTGGACAGTTTTAAGCAGATCATGGAAAAAAAACTGACCGCTCGTCTGCAGCTTCTAGCTAAAGAAAGTGGAAAGCAAGCTCCTGACAGCCCGGATTCCAACATCAAGTGCTTTTATTGCAAACAGGTTGGGCACCGGAAAAAAGACTGCAGGCATTACCAGAAGTGGCTGCAGAACCAGTCTGGTAAAGGAGATGAAGGAAAATGAAGGATCCTAGTTCTTCAGTCAAGGCTCCAGTTCCTTCGCACTCTGGCAATGCTGTGAGGACCATGTCCCATGGCAGGATTTCCAGGGTGCAACCTTCAATTCAGTCCAAGGCAGTGGAAGCTACCGGCAATACTCTGCCACATGTGCCTAGTGCTTCACCACTGAAAGTATCCAACCAGCCCCAGGCAGTCAGCACCCCTTGCAAGAATTTGAAGGAATCGCCTCAAGCAGGGCCTGAGGTTATTCGTATTGCTAGGGTCAGGGCCGGTTCTGAGGTGAAAAGTGACCATGAGGGAGAACAGGTCAGGATGCCAGGAGTCAGGTTTCAGGTACAGCTGGCAAATCAAGTTGCACTGGAAAAGTGTCAGCCAGGGATACTCAGGACAGTAGGGGTATTGGGCAGTCTAGCCAGCGTCAGGAGGGTCCCAAGACAGGCCTTACAGGAAGGAGGGACAGGGAATCTTCTGACAAAGGGCCCACAACAGGGAAAAGACCCACAGACTCAAGCCCTACTGCTGAGATCCAGGATGCCAGAACTTCTCCCAAGCACATGTCTGTACATCGCCACAGATCCAGGAAGGCAAAGGAGGCCGGTTCCACATGCCAGGAAACCCAAAAGAGGGGCAAGAACTGTTTGATTCCTGGATGTGGAGGCTAACAGGTATCCGAAAGCTCATGCCTTCATTCATCATCTGCCTGGCATATTTGATGAAAGGCTGCCACCTTCATCAAAGGTGTTTTTGCAGGGTCGGACACAGGCACTTGAGCAGGCAATGGCATGGCTACTGGGGCCATGTGGAAACTGGGAAAAGCTGGTGGACTTCATCAGCAGGTGGCACTGCACCAGCTTGGGCAATACAGTCTTCACCAACTGCCAGAAGGAGGCCATGAAGGCTTTTAGCCAGCATGTGGGAGAGCCAGTTCCAGAAACATTTAATCTGAAGTCTGTGCCGGCTCTCATTCACTGGAAGGCACTATTGGTGTTGACGGCTAGTATGAGCCCAGAGAGGCAGAGCTGCTGGCGGAGGAAGGAGTTCCCAGCACCAGTGTACATGGAATCCCCTGAGCCTTCTGCTTGCTGTTAGGGTGCCTGAGAGAGAGACTGTGATGGTATGCTGAGGGGCGTGCAAGGCATTGTGGCAGGCAGGCCGTGGATTGGTTTGTCGCCTCGCCGGACGGCTGGAGGTGATTGGTCCGTTCACCCGAATGCAGCAGCATCTTCTGTCCGCCCTGGGTGATGTACGCATCCAGGATGGGCAGAGGGAAGCGATGGCCACTTTTTTGCCAGTATATCGGAGGGGCTGGTTCAGTGTAGCTTCCGGAAGTGCCCGGCTGGGGTGGCAGCCATCCTGGTTCACTGAAAGGTCATGCTGCTTCTGGTGGCGTGGATGGACCCACAGGGAAAAAACTGGGGGGAACACTATCC
>JADBJO010011138.1:32154-37154 GCA_016801955.1 Conus betulinus
CGGCCCCCATCGGCTTATTAAGTCGGCAGGCTTCTCACACACTGAACACTCTTGTAATATCCCCCTCCCCTCCCCCCCCCTCTCTCCCCCTCAGTCTCACTCGCTTTTGGTCCGTGATTTGATATGGGAGTATATGAGAGTCATCATGGAAAGGGACGGGGGGGGGGGGGGGGGGGGGGGGGGGGGGGGGGGGGGGGGGGAACAAAAACAAAAAACAAACAAACAAGATGCAAAGCATATAAACGTACTCCCAGTTTATCTTGAGTACGAGTGAGATATTCCACGAAGAGGAAAAACCGTTATGGGCCGTTACAGCCGTTAGTAACGGCTATAACGGTAAGTAAAACATCGGGCATCGTCCATACATACAAATTTTCAGAAAGATCGGCCAAGTACTTTCTGAGATATTCCACAGAAGAAGAAAAACCGTTGTGGGTCGTTATAGCCGTTAGTAACAGCTATAACGGTAAGCTAAAACATCGGGCATCATCCGTGACCCATAATGAACATACCTACAATTTTTCTGCAAGATCGGCCCTTTAGTTTTGTCTGGAGCGAGTGGAAACACATTTTGACCACGGACGGACGGACACACACACACACACACACACACACACACACACACACACACAAAACAAGGTAACAAAGCTGTACATTCCTTACTACGTAAAGTAAAGGGAGAACACATGTCAATATATCATCAATAGCAAAACTTTTTGATGCTTTGATTTCACCAGTTACGCTTTATGGCGCAGAAGTTTGGTTTCCATTTACAGAAAAGATAGGTCATGTTGGAAAAAACAGACTACAATGTTCGACAATTATCACAAATACCTATTATCCAATAAATCCGATCGAGAACGTACATGTAAAATTTTGCAGACATATATTAGGCGTACACAGAAAAGCAAGGAAATTGCCAGTACTAGCTGAACTTGGAAGATTTCCTTTGTGTCAAGAAATAATGAGTCAAGTAGTCATGTTTTGGATCCATATAATGGAATCAAAGAAAGACTCATATCTAAGAGAAGCGTACGAAGGTCTTGACCCATCATCTTCATGGAAATCTTCTGTAAAGATGACCTTAAGTAATACTGGAATGACACATGTATGGAATAACTAAAGTACACACTTAACCCTCAAGATTGCGTTATGCAATAGAGAGAAAGTTACAAAGTGAATATATACACTTTGGGGAAAAAGAAAAAGAAAGAGCACCAAGGTTAAAATTTCATAATGAAATCAGTAATAGATATAGGCTTGAACCGTACCTCATCAAATGCACAAATAAACATTACAGGAAAGAACTTTGTAAATTAAGAACTAGCGCACATGACCTCGCAAGAGAAAGAGGTAGATATTGTCATATTACAGCGTGGAGACAGGAAATGCACAACTTGCAATATAATAGAAGACGAGGTACATTTTTTTTAGACTCTTGTAAACGTTACGATAAAATCAGGAATATGTTTAAAAAAAACGTATCATAAACAAAACGGATATATAGACGCTACCTCATTGAAAATAAGTACTTTGATGTCTAATGATGACCTTCAGGTTGAAATTGCGAAATATGTATATGACTGCTTTACATAATGACTTTTTATGTAAAAAGAACAAAGCAAATTTCTTTACGATAGTTGTTTAATCATCGCCATCTTGTGTCCATAAATCCTTTAATGGTGTTTAGTGACAAATTAAAAAGTTTCAAGTTTCACACACCAAACACAAAAACAAAAAAGAAAAGAACACTGGTCACAATTGCTTTGTGAGCATGCGCGGGATCGAGTCATTATGATGATTTGGGGTGTGTCGAGTTACATATCCTTGTGGCAGTGTTGGAGGGGCAAGACAATTATTTATAATGGAACTAAGCAATATGATAGCAGCAATACACAGACCATCATATACAATCTTTGATACCAGAGAGAGAGAGAGAGGAGGGGGGGGGGGGGGGGGGGGGCGGCAAGCACTTCACGAGTGTGGCCGTGAGTTATGTCCCCTAATGATGGACGATTGAGGCTGACTCATCTTAGTGGTGAACAGGATCCGACAGTAATGGCAATACAACAGTTTACCAGCAAAAACAAACCAGCACTAAGAAACTCTACACGAAAACGAAATTTCACACACACACACACACACACCACACACACACACACACACACATACACACACACACACACACACACACACACACACACAATTCTTGAAAAATTTGAGGAATACTACAAAGAAAAAAGTGTCTCTCCCCGAATACACAAACCCGACTCTTCTATACTTTGTTGTACGAACTCTCGAGCAAGTAATCTTTTAAAAAGGGCTTCCACAGTAAATCCCAGTAAACCGTAATACAAACATAGGATTATCCAAGACACAGTAAACAACTTCTCTCCTTATCACTTAGGTTAAAAAATAAATGCATTTAGAACAAAATATGTCAAGAATATTCGATGTGTGCTTGCGGCGTCCTTGATAATTGTACAACAACACATGTTCTATACTTTTGCCCCTACTTTGATTCCGATTTGTCAGAATTTAGAAAGGATGCTTCAAAGTGCATATTCCAGGATACCATGTCTCTCTTAAATTTTGTACGAATTCTTATGTTAAGCCCAGTTGGCTCAATCCTGTAATTGCTGTTTTCATGATGTCTTTTTTGTACAGTTGTTTGTTTTTACTTTTACTTTTTTTTTTTTTTTTTTTTTTTTTTTTTTTTTTTTTTTTTTTACAGTTTAATTCTTACTTTGAGTTTTTCTCACACACACACACTCTCACACACTCACACACACACACACACACACACACACACACACACACACACACACACACACACACACACACACACACACACACCTTGTCTAATATCACATTTAGTGAAATCCATCCATGTACATAGATAGAGAGAAAGACAGATAAATACATACATATATACATACATGTATAGATAGACAGAGAGACACAGAGAGAGAGAGAGAGCGCACACACACACACACACACACACATACACACACACACACACACACACACACACACACACATATATATATATATATATATATATATATATATATATATATATATATATATATATATATATATATATACTCAAAGGAATCATAATACCGAAACGGGCTGCACTCCGACATTTTATTTTTTCTAAATTTTCGCCCTGCTTTGGGGCTTCTTCAGACAAACGCTATCACAAACTAAAAGGTATAAAGGTGATTGTTTATACCTTTTAGTTTGTGATAGCGTTTGTCTGAAGAAGCCCCAAAGCAGGGCGAAAATTTAGAAAAAATAAAATGTTGGAGTGCAGCCCGTTTCGGTATTATGATTTCCTTTGAGTGTATGCTTACTATTGTGAGCGTTGTCTACTGGGAACGGTTTCCTTGGTGGAGCGGTGCCTGATTGTGGAAATCTGAATCAATCGAAAACTATATATATATATATATACATATATATATATATATATATATATAATAATTATAAACAAAGCTTGCTCTTATGTCTTAGATTGAAGAAATAGGAGGAAATAAGCTTTCATATTTGCAGTGGTAGATCATTCTGCTAATTAACAGTATGCGCTTGAGTAGGTGAATGGGGAATGATAAACGCTTCTCAAAATGAACCTTCAGCAAGCTTACAGTCTCCAAAGAGGGGACAATCACCAAAGGGGGGGAGAAAACTCGCTAACATGTCAAACTCCTGGTCAGATACCGGTATTTCGAAACCTGACTGTTTCTCCTCAGTGACCTCGGAAAGTGATGACTCGACTCTAGCCACTCTGGTAAGAGAGAGGGTGGAGGTGAAGCGTAAAGATAATTCTCATCGAGAAATTATTCCAAGTCCTTCCCCTAGAGGACCCACCTACTACCACTCTCCCACATCTCGTCACAGGCTTCAAAAGTGTTGACACGGATTATTATGTCATGACTGAGTTTCGGTGCAAAATCCTAATTGGGGCGTGTGGCCCACATGGACAACACTGGCTCCGTGTTACAAAATGGGGGAACGGGGCCGGGGGGGGGGGGTGGGTGGGTCGCATACTAAGAGCTAAGGTATCACCCGCAGTAGAGCACGGGGGATGATGTGAATCCGGACGGATAGAAGAAAACTGGGCTAATAATGAGCTCCTCCCACTTTGTGGCAACGAGAAAGGGGGGTGGGGGGGGTGGGGGTGGAGTGGGGGTGCAGGGGTGGGGTGGGGGGGTGGGGGTGCAAAGGAGGAGAAAAGGGGCGGCGGGATGGAGCAGGGGGGCGTTGGTGGTGGGGAGCGTCACTTGTCCATCCTGTTTCTGGTTAACAGGCTGAACACAGCTCTGTCTCTGGTCTCTCTCTCTGTCTCTCTACCTTCCTCTGTCTTCTTTCCTTCTCTCTCTCTTCTTTCTCTTTCGGCTCGTTCCTTCTCTCTCTCGGTCCTCTCTCTCTCTCTCTGGCCTTCTCTCTCTCTTTCTGTCCCCTCTGTCTCCCTCCCTCTCTCTCTCTCTCTCTTGTGGAGTGCCCCCCCCCCTCTCTCTCTCTCTTTGCCTCACACAGGTGGGGAACACACACGCGCGCGCGCGCGCGCGCATGCACACACACACACACACACACAGCCACACACACACACACACACACACACACGTCGCATGATATGCGGCTTGGAACACAGTCAAGTATAAATATTGGCAGCGTTGCTGATTCCAACCGGATCTTAGCTGTTTATTCAGAATTGTGGATGTGCGTTTGGGGATCAAATTGGTTTGTAAACACTGGAACACCTAATGGGGATCTGGGACAGTAAGTCTGTGTGTGTGTGGTGGGGGTGCGCGTGTGTGGGGAATGGAGAGGTGGGGGAACCGAAGGAAGTGTGTTGTGTGTGTGTGGGGTGGGGGGGTGGGGGGGGGTTGAGGCGATGGGGAGCAGGGGAGGGTGTGGTTGTGCTGTGGGGTGTGTGTGTGTTTGGGGAGGGGCGGCGTGGGCGGCGGCGTGGTGTGTGTGTGTGTGTGTGTGGGGGT
>JADBJO010011138.1:42154-47154 GCA_016801955.1 Conus betulinus
GCCTAGCATTTAGCAAACGCATCGACATCATGGTGGAAAAGGTCCATTCAATTATCTGACGCCTAGCATTTAGCAAAGGCATCGACATCATGGTGGAAAAGGTCCATTCAATTATCTGACGTCTAGCATTTAGCAAAGGCATCGACATCATGGTGGAAAAGGTCCATTCAATTATCTGACGCCTAGCATTTAGCAAAGGCATCGACATCATGGTGGAAAAGGTCCATTCAATTATCTGACGCCTAGCATTTAGCAAAGGCATCGACATCATGGTGGAAAAGGTCCATTCAATTATCTGACGCCTAGCATTTAGCAAAGGCATCGACATCATGGTGGAAAAGGTCCATTCAATTATCTGACGCCTAGCATTTAGCAAAGGCATCGACATCATGGTGGAAAAGGTCCATTCAATTATCTGACGCCTAGCATTTAGCAAAGGCATCGACATCATGGTGGGAAAAGGTCCATTCAATTATCTGACGCCTAGCATTTAGCAAAGGCATCGACATCATGGTGGAAAAGGTCCATTCAATTATCTGACGCCTAGCATTTAGCAAAGGCATCGACATCATGGTGGAAAAGGTCCATTCAATTATCTGACGCCTAGCATTTAGCAAAGGCATCGACATCATGGTGGAAAAGGTCCATTCAATTATCTGACGCCTAGCATTTAGCAAAGGCATCGACATCATGGTGGAAAAGGTCCATTCAATTATCTGACGCCTAGCATTTAGCAAAGGCATCGACATCATGGTGGAAAAGGTCCATTCAATTATCTGACGCCTAGCATTTAGCAAAGGCATCGACATCATGGTGGAAAAGGTCCATTCAATTATCTGACGCCTAGCATTTAGCAAAGGCATCGACATCATGGTGGAAAAGGTCCATTCAATTATCTGACGCCTAGCATTTAGCAAGGCATCGACATCATGGTGGAAAAGGTCCATTCAATTATCTGACGCCTAGCATTTAGCAAAGGCATGGACATGATGGTGGAAAAGGTCCATTCAATTATCTGACGCCTAGCATTTAGCAAAGGCATGGACATGATGGTGGAAAAGGTCCATTCAATTATCTGACGCCTAGCATTTAGCAAAGGCATCGACATCATGGTGGAAACAGGCAGACAGACAGCGAGTCACTGTGCCAACACGCCAGGCTGTCAAACGAGTTATAAACTAAGTGGTCGACTTCACAGTTTTAGAGCCGACATGCATTTAGCAGAGGTAGGCTACACGTACAGGACATATTTAAATCTGAGCAGAGCAGAGAGCAGAGAGATCGAGAGAGGAGGAAGAGAGGGGAGAAGAATTATCTGACGCACAGCGAGAGCATCGAGGGGGATGGAGGAGAGGGGAGAGAGAGAGAGAGCGCTAGCACACCACACAGGCATCGCACATATGGTGGACAAACCACCCAACACACACACACGCACTAGCACACACACACACACACAGCATCAGAGGGAGAGAGGGAGAGAGAATTACAGAGAGGATTTAGCGAAGAGGAGAGAGGAGAGAGGAGAGAGAAGAGGAGAGAGAGACAGAGAAAGCGTCAATGTCACAACACACACAGGCGCGCACAAAACACCAACACACACAAAGTGGGAGACTTTCACAGGAGACGACGCACAAACAGGGACACAGGCAGTACAGAGGCAGACAAAGACACAGAGCGACTAGAGAGGCAGAGAGAGGAGAGAGAGAGAGAGAGAAAGACACAGAGACAGGACACACAGAGGAGAGAGAGAGGGAGAGAGAGAGGGAGAGGAGAGAGAGAGAGACACACAGAGAAGGAGAGAGAGAGAGAGAGAGAGAGGGGAGAGAGAGTCGCGCGCGCACACACACACAAGTGAGCGCGCACAACACACAACGTCACACAGCAACACACACACCAGACACAGAGAGCACACCAGAGAGAGACAGACACGGAGAGACAGGACAGAGAGGGACGAGAGAGAGGAGAGGCAGGAGAGCAGAGAGGAGAGACACAGAGAGGAGAGACTACGAGAGAGAGAGAGGGAGAGAGACACACACAGAACACAGTCATAGGCCACACACTGACCACAAAAAAGAGAAGACACATTCAGAGAGACAGAAAGAGACAGTGCAGGGACCTACAGACAGGACCTGTCACGCTAGGCAGGCAGGACAGAAGGAGAGACATACAGACAGGCAGGCAGGCAGGCAGGCAGGCAGGGCAGGCAAGCAGACAGACAGACAGAGAGAGCCAGAGAAGGCACAGGCACACAACAAACTATCGTTTTCACTGCACTGTCACAGCTCTGACAAAAAGCAAATCAGTCCTCTTTCGCTGGTGGGTGTTTCCCTGTTAAGGTGGGATCTGTCCGCCTGCCTGCCCCCCCCCCCCCCTCTCTCTCTCTCTCTCTCTCTCGCTCGCTCGCTCGCTCGCTCGCTCGTGTTTTTCCCTCTCATGTTGTTACATTCATGCGAGTAAGAAATCACAGACCTGTTACACGAACACACACACACACACACACACACACACACACACACACACACAGACCTGTCACACACACACACACACACACACACACACACACACACACACACACACACAGAGACCTGTCACGCACACACACACACACACACACACACACACACACACACACACACACACACACACACACGCACGCACGCACGCACACACCCGTCTGGAATCACTTTAAGTAGGAAGACGTTGAACTGAATAACAACAACAACAACAACAACAACAACACACTGACTGAAACTAATTTACTGTCAGATTAACTCAAGGTTGTACTGAAAACACACACACACACACACACACACACACACACACACACAGTGAGAGGGAGGGAGGGAGGGGAGAGATGGAGAGAGAGAGAGACAGAGAGAACACACACACACGCGCGCGCGCGAACATCCATTCAAAAGACAGAGGGGGGGGGGGGGGGGAGGGGGGTAAAAGCGAACACGAGAGACAGACAGGTAAGCAAAGACCAGAAATGAGACAGAGAGGATAAAGAACACAGATATAGACACACCAGTCGATGGGTAGGGGAAGAAAGAGAAGGAAGAAAAAGAGTCAGAGAAAGAGAGACAGAGCGGCAGACATAGAGACAGACAAACAGACAGACAGACAGACAGAGGGGGATCATCCAGAGCGGAGAAAAAAAAAAAAAAACAACTCTAATCTCTCTTCACTCTCTCATCACCCAAGCCCTCGCTAGCGACGATAAAAAAAAAAAAAAAGGGTGGATAACCAATCTTAATTATCTCCCTTGTTCCTGCCACAGCTGGTTCCTGTCACTTGTCTGTGTGTGCCCACAGTAGGTTCATAACACCAGATAAAAAGGCAGACAGCTAAAGGCAGGGAGCCTGTATATATGTGACCAGTGCTGCTATTATTGCTGCAGGCTGCTGTAGTGGCTGCAGAAGCTGCTGCTGCTGGTAGCACACCAAGAACTGAAACGCCAAGGCTGCGAGTAAGTTTTCGTTTGTATATAGAGCTGCGCGTGTAGATTGCTTAGAAATTTTAGAAAGAAGAAGAAGAAGAAGAAGAAGAGAAGAAGAGGAAGAAGAAGAAGAAGAAGAAGAAGAAGAAGAAGAAGAAGAAGGAGCAGGAGGAGGAGGAGAAGGAGGAGGAGGAGAAGAAGAAGGGATGATGATGATGGAGGAGAAGAAGAAGAAGAAGAAGAAGAAGAAAGCATTTATAAAGCGCCTAGCCAAAGGTTCTAGGTGCCGACAATCCACACTGTGGTGTACGCGACGGGCTGCCTACCTGGGTAGTGCCGACTGAAGAGCTGCCTGCCGGCGCTTCATTCAGTCGTTTCCCGTGTCATCCAGTCGACACGTTCACTCCGTTTCCTTACTTCCTTCATTCTTTCCCACTTCTCACGCAGGGTGCATGCTATGTGTAACGTGTCATCCATCCAACGGCCAAACTGGCCTTCTCTTCCGAAAGTTGATGATGGGATTTGACGTGTGTGCAAGATGTTGTGCGTGCGTTCACACATGAACCTCGGTTTATAGTCTCATTCGAAGGACTGTATGGGAAATGGAGTCAGAACCAACGTTAACTCCAAGGGAAAGAATCCCCCCTGTACCAAAACAGCCCCGCGGAGATTCGAACCCGCAACCCCCAAATCACCAAGATTACGAGCGAAGGAGTGATCGAGTGAGTTCTTTAATTTAGAGTCTGTTCACGCTTGTTTAAGATCACGAGTCCGGACGCTCTACCAACTGAGCTATTCCGTGTCTTTGCGAGTTTTTTTTTTCTTTTTTTCTTTCTTTCCTTTTTTTTTTTTTTTTTTTTTTTTGTCTTTTCTTTTTTCCTTTCTGATCTTTCGTTTTCGCTGAGAAACAATTTCTCACTCTGCTCCTTCCGAGACAACCCCCATGCACAACACAGCTACACCCAGGAGGGTTCTGTGGCAGCCCAGGCACCGACAGTCCACAGACAGGAGTCGGTGTCATACAATACACGCCGTGGGGCAACTCAGCCGGCGGAGACTCTGCACTGCACTGCACGGCTGCCTTGTGTTCAGTGCTGGCCACTTCTGGTCCAACACATGCACGACATCACCTACTGTGTGTGAGTGTGTGTGTGTGTGTGTGTGTGTGTGTGTGTGTGTGTGTGTGTGTGTGTGTGCGTGTGTGCGTGTGTGTGTGTGTGTGTGTGTGTGTGACAGAGTGTAAAGGCATGTGGGGGTGGTGGGGTGTATATGTGTGTGTGTGTATGTGTAAGAGAGAGAGAGAGAGACAGTGTGTGTGTGTGTGTGTGTGTGTGTGTGTGTGTGTGTGTGTGTGTGTGTGTGTGTGTGTGTGTGTGTGTGTGCGCGTGCGCGCGCGCGCTGACTGTGAATAGAAAGATCTTTGGCCCTACCGACGGCCATCTATTGCTTATAGTCGCGGAGCCAGCGTAGGTGAGTGTCGACGTCTGAAAGTTTATACCCCTCCCTCCTCCCCCTGCTTCCCCCTCCCCCATGAACTGACATGCATACATGCGGTTATGTG